>VMBQ01002642.1:43495-72613 GCA_007657795.1 Dreissena rostriformis
TACTACTACTACTACTACTACTACTACTACTACTACTAATAATACTACTACTACTACTACTACTACTACTACTACTAATAATAATAATAATAATAATAATAATAATAATAATAATAATAATAATAATAATAATAATAATAATAATAATAATAATAATAATAAAATAATAATAATAATAATAATAATAATAATAATAATAATAATAATAATAATAACAATACACATTACTAAAGAAGCAAAACTACATAAAGAATACAAAACTACGTACATAGTTATATCGGCTTTTGAGGACATTATAAAATTAACACGCTACGCGCAAACGACAAAGGTGTAATTATCGGCTTTTGACGCGCCACGCGCAGACGACACAGGTGTGAAATTACGCTCAGTGTTTTGCAGTTTTGACTTCGGATTAAAGACTGATAATGAGGTGCGAACTATAGTGTTGGGACCGACAGAATCACTTCGATTTAACGATTTCTTCGGTCTAACGAAGTTCGGATTAACAATGAAATTGTACATTTAACAAAGAAGAACCAAAATCGGGACCCGAAAAATACTTCGAAATAACGGTGACTTCGGATTATCGGTGTTCGAAATAACGGTGTTGAAGTGTACTATAATTACTAATTACTATCAATAGAATCCTGAAACACAAATACAGGGCCTTTTTTTCCCATCTTTGTGAAACGGTCTTCGCCCTCTCATTTTGTGAAAATATGAGTCGATTCTGTTCAAAATTGTGAAAAAATGAGTCACGAACATTTTTTAAATTGTGAAAATTTGAGTCATTAACTTCTTGAAATTGTGAGAACTTGAGTTGCGAACTTTTCAAATTTGTGAAAAACGGCCATTCTGTAAGAAGGAAAACAAGCCCTGTAATATAATATCATAAATGAGAATGCTTGTTTGTTATTGTAGGAGTACATTTTACAAGAGCCTGGGCGACACACTGTGAGGGTTGCAGTTACTAACATCTATGGGACAAACGAGAATAACATTACACTGGTATGATTATCATTCGGCCATATTCTTATTGATTTTGTTATTGCTAGTTGTTGATATTAAGTCATTGTTGGTATTAATTCATTTCTGGTTTGGCGATAAATTCAATTATTTTGTATGTTTTAAAACTTCTCTATTACAGTGCATTATGTGAATTTTATATCATAATAAAATGAGTAAGAGAGAGTTGAATTGTTGTATGCAACCTCTATCAATTCAATATTGATTTACATGTTTTACAAAAACAAAATTCAAGAAATGTTTAAAACACCTGATATTTACCAAAATATTTAATTCCAAAAATTTTAGAATTACGAACCACCTAATTTTCTCATAATTTTGTACATATTCCCTGCACTATTTCAGATCGTAATAAAACAGTTGCTAAGCAACTTGACGATTGACCTTGATCCAAGTTCAAAGCCCATTGTAAAGATTGGCGAGCCCGTATACTTTGTCGTATCCATGGTAACCACTTCCAGAACAAACCGGTTCTTGCACGTGACGTATGGTGATGGCCACAGCAGCAAGGTTTCCCTTGAAGACACTACGACTCCGAGACTAGTTATAGAAGGTAGCAATCAGGAAATGGACATTATCGCTAGTTACGGGGATGGATGTACACTGAGCTTACAATTTCACTATATTTATCATACTGAAGGCCATTTTGAAGTGAATGTGTCAGTATTTGATGGTGCTGATTTGATTTCTAAGAAAACATGCAATGAACTTAAAGCTTTAGAAAAGTCTTCGGCTTTTCAAAACTCGAATACAGATGGACAGAATGCTGCTGAAAACACTCCCTGTTCAAAGAAAATTGACTATTCTGATGTTAAAAAAACAAATGAAAATGTTGTTGAAGGCATAGAGACCGATAATGGTTATAGACTGGAAGCTCGTTTTGACAGAAAAATTCTTGTATTAAATGAAATAGCTGGACTGAAAATTCGAGGGCAGAGACTGGGTGTCTGCGGGGCTGAGGTGCAATTCCAGGTACAGATGAACTCAAAACTTAACGTTTCTGTTCACTGGAGTATTTACAAGGTGAAGTCTGACGACCCAGACAGTTACAATGACGACATTGAGGCTGATCTTAGCAAGAATGTGGATGGTGACGAACGTGAAATTATTGAAGATTTCTTTACCACTGCAACAGACCTGTTTTATCGAATTCAGAACGAAGGGTCATATTTTGTGCACATTACCGCTAGCAACGCACTGAGTGAAGCTGAAGCAGTCACCAATGTTGAGATACAGTGTCCGATAGAAGGATTGCAGGCCATTTGTTCTAGCCATTATTTAATGACCGGTGAAGCGATCCAATGTGCTGCAAAGGTTCTCGTTGGGTCAGATGTGGGTTTCAGATGGATGGTGGAATTGGCCAATGACAAGGTCGTATATGTCGACGGCAGCCAGCTATCATTAGTATTCAACCACTCCTGGATCTACAGCTTCGTTGTCATAGCGATGAACAATGTGAGTCGTCAATCGTACGAGATCGATGGCGTCTATGTGCAGGACGAGATCACAAGTAGGGATGTTCACGTGCTTAAAATGCCCCATACCCTTCTAGGCAACGAGACAGCCCTTGCCGTCGTCTATCAGCCTGCCGATGTTGGCATAAATTTCCACATGCTTCATTTTGAGGTTGACTTTGGAAATGGCCGTGTGTCACCAAATCTTGTTGAGGACAATCGAAGGTGCTTTGTACAGGTGAGGTACAAGTTCCCGACCCCAGGGGTCCATCAAGTGTTGGTGTATGTCTATAACCAGGTGTCCGAGTATTCGGAAAACGTGACCATCTGGGTCCATAGGGACCTGCAGTCCATAACCATGGAAACAAGGCAGGTGGCAGTTGCTGGGAGTCCAACCAGATTTTTTATACTCAGAAATGGTAGGCTACATTCTTGTTGCTTATATTGGCATGCAGGGCTTAACAAGTTTCTATATTAACCTACTAACTAAAATATCTGCAACATATATTCACATGTCTGGTTAAAGCTGTACAAATAATGAATTGTATTAACATATTACCACAATTCTTGTTAAAAGCTTTTTGAAAAACAAATTTAAGTAACTTAGTTTTTGTTGGCGGAATCAAACAATTGCTATTGTTTGTGACGCCTAAAGAGACATTATAAGCGTTGCTCTGACGACATTGACAGTGTCTTCTTTAGTTGGTGCAGACTGTGACTTAACAATTGTTTGTGATAAGCTTTAGGGTAACTAAAAAATTGGCAAAAAGGAATGGTTAAATTGAGTTTGTGTCAAAATTGCACTAACAGTCCTAATTCATGTCCTGTATGGCATCACATCAAATGTTTTAGTATAATTATTTATTAGCAGCAATGTAGGCATATAATTATGTTCAATTTTGTTGACTTTGTTTGACAGCAAACTTGGGCACTAGTTAAACATGTAGGGCATGCTAAAGTAGGTCTTGTACTGGTACAAAGCGTAATTTTATACATATAAGAAAATTAGTACTGTTACCAGTCATATTAAAGTCAGTTTAAACATAACCAGTCTGCTGTTTTCATTATGTTAATGGCTTTTTAATTGAGGCACCTCAGGTTTTGCATGTTCAGTTTATTGAATGTGCCAAGATTTAATGTGTTATTTATTTAAGACTTGGACCTGTTCGTGCTTTCCTGGCTGATTCTATATCTTTTATGTGTTTTTTTTTTTTGCAAGATCATGATATCAGTAAGCTGGTCTGACCGAATGCTTATGTCTTGTAAATGAGGCCACCTGTGCCAATGTTTTTTTAGGTTAAAATTCGGGGCAAACATTTCCCTATGGAAAAAAAGTATATATTTTTCCCAAATGAGACCTAAACATTCCCAATTAAAGGTGTTTTTTTTATAGATCTCAATGTCGTTCCCATCCAGTATATAATATTGAAAACACTTATATTCTGAATTTTGAAGCATTTGTTAGCAAAACAACAACAGCACTAATTTCCAACTTTTAGTCAAAACACCGTGATTTTTCCCAATCCAAATAAACCCGGCCCCATTCCTGAAATGGTGAAAAAAAAAACAATGTATCTTATCAACAGGCCCTTATTAAGTGGAAACTAAGTTGATTACCGAACAGATTTAAATTATAAGACCAGTTGTGTATTTTCCTTAAATACTTTTGACTGAAATTAATACTGTTTAAGGACCCTGGCAGATATTTCACTGCATTCAACGAAATAATAAAAAATGAGTGTAAAACAACTGTATCTGATATGGAAATGTAAAGCAGATGCAATAGTTTCATATTCAGCACTCAAAATGCAAAAAAAAAAAAATGCTCTTGTTTTTAGCTCCACAGAGCAATTTTTGTCATCTTAAAATGGCATTTAGTGTCTTCGGTCTGCTGTCTGTTCGCCTTTTGAAATACAACATTACTGAAAAGCACAATACACACACTGGGTATAAAGGGTGTAAACAATGAACGCTTATCCTTACTATTCTACCAAAAGGAACTTACTGGTATCGATTCAGCTATTCTGCATAAGAGTTTTACAGAAAATGTCTGGTCAGCTCAAAACACAGTGTAATGTACTCCCCTTTGTGAAGTATCTGGATGTATTTGCATTGCAGAACAAAAGCAGGATCTGTGCTTGGATTATGTTGAAGAATATTGTCTTTCATGTCTTTAAAACATTTAAACATCCGGCATAATTATTGATATCTTAAATAGTGTTTTTCCCAGGAGGGCAAAGGGGCATGTTGCAGTAAATTCAAAAAGGGCATTTTAACGCGCGCTTTATGCAAAAAAGGGCAGACATACGCGTGATGCCTTTTTAGCTATGGAAGTACTGTTATAGATAATTACTTATCAATGATAACGGCTATGGGTATACTTGCATATTTTATTTTTACTTATCAATTATAATGTGATTACAGTGCTCCAGCCAGCTTTTCAAAATAGAGGGGAGCTTCCCCAAAAAGGGCGAATTTCACGCATAATTTTGGAAAATAGGGCATTTGGTTATAAATATACTTAAGTATATACTTTGCTTATACTATTTACTTATGAATTGTAAACATAAGTGCATTGGATGTTTTCACCAATTGTATGCTGTTCCTCATTTTGTGTAATGAAATTATAATAAATATATTACTATCTACATTGGCGCTAAGGAAAACAACTTAGTAGCCAATTTCATAACCGACTTGGGCTAGCATCTGACTACACGCATTAGAGATATGTAGATATCATATTTCTTTCCGGTGTGTGTGTGTGTGGGTGAGGGATTTTGATGTTTTTTATCACCTATCATCATTGAACTGCATGTTAATCTTTCAGGTTCCAGTTTAAGCATCAGTGGCCTTGTAGAAGAAATGAAGAAAACATGAAATAAATTCAGGGGATTCACTGGGTCAAATAAATGTTGTGACTTTTACAGTCACCACTTAATTTGTTGCTTTGAATAACTGTGAGCCAATGTTTTTCCACAATAATTAATAATATTAATTAAAACAATAATCTATATTGACAAATTTATAATAAAGTCTAAACAATGATCAATGTCACCATGAAGTAGCATCCAGTCTGGAGATTAAAAATGAAACATTGATATATTTATTTTACAACACGTTATTTCAACTAATGTCAACAACGTTGACAGTTTTGTTAGGTCGCCAAAATATATGACATTATCAAAATTACATTTTACTTGCAGAGTGATAAATCCTCCATCCAAACAAGCTCTTTATTTGTTGAAATAACAACTGTCTGCCCCTATTCATGTTAAAATTCATCATGATTGAGGACAGACAGTGTTTTAAAGTTCAGAAATAAAATCCAAACACAAATATGTTTTTTCATGCCGTAATTTCGGACTTAAAATTAACCGCATATTCGCATTAAAAAAAGATGATTAATTTTCAAATTTTAATAGGTGTTTTGAATTAAAAATCACTATTTTGGCAAACAAAAAATCATAGCCAAAGAATTCAGAAGTTTAAAAAAATCAATAGTGCTGAGTTTGATTTCATTCAGTGTGATTGTGCCTAACCAAGCGTGACCTCAGAGATAATCTTTCACAGCATGTTACTATCATCTGCAACAAAAGGCAAATTAGTGATCTGATAACAAACCATGCCCTTGGGGCTTGTTTGTTCACAATGTGTTGACTTATGTTACCGCCCAGGCAGTCATGTACCGGTAAGGGTGTTATCTGTGTATTCATGTCAGATGTTTCTGGCGATTTATACGGCCGGAAAACAGGAATTTAGCTAGAGACCAAAAGGGCATTTGACAGAAAAATAGAGGGGCGCTTTTTAAGGGGGCAAATTTTAGAGGGGCGCAGCGCCCCTCTATTTATTGCTAGCTGGAGCACTGGATTACAACATTTATCATATCGTTGAAGAGATGCATATTGACACGCATTATAATACACGGCCGCAATTTTTCACACCTTTCAAGTCTCTAGCTAGAAAGTCTGTATATTTGGTTTATCTACTTTGGTAAAGGTGTGTAAGTTAATTGCCGTAGGTTAATACATAATTAATATTAAATCGTGCATTTACCCTGAATATAAGATTAAACACGAACAATATATGTTTTGTCAGCTGTACGTGAATGCTTATGATAATTTAAAAATGAATACCTATCAAACGCAGAAATTTGTGTTTGCATTGATCTAAGAATATGTTTATTATGCGATGCGTATAAAGATTACTTCATTCTAATTGAGCCTGTTTTATACTCCCTCGCATATGCTTTGGAGCAGTCAGTAAGACCTACCTATAAATCGAGCACTGTAATACATTAAATCTACTCGCTTAATATAGTCGATTAGACGTTGACGTCTCTCGAGTAAATCAAGCACAGTGGGAGCGTCACAGACAATCAAGGACGCTGATTTTGTGGACAAGTTAGGTCATAAGGCAATAAAGATGTTATCGATAAGGGCGCGTGGCGAAATTTGCCTTTGAAAAGGGCAGAGTGGCTATCTGGGAGGGCGGCGTGGCTTTTCGCCACGCTAAAATGGCCTGGGAAAAACACTACTTAAATTTGTGGATCTGTAAACCCACAAATTCAACGAAAACTAATGTCCCATGAATAACAATGATTTTGCAGTATTTGTTTAGTTGCAAAAATCCAACTTCCAGCTACTGACCATTCTTTGAGCTGTATATATGTACTCATAAAAGCTCAAAGCATTCAAGAAGAATTAAGTATTTGTTTTGGTTGAGACATACTGTAAATAAACAACCCTGTCCACGTCCCTAGTGTCCATTTGCTGGAATGTTGTGGTTCTTGCTGCAACATACTCTAAATAAACAACCTGTCCAAGTCCCTAGTGTTCATTTGCTGGAATGTTGTGGTTCTTGCTGCAACATACTGTAAATAAACAACCTGTCCAAGTCCCTAGTGTCCATTTGTTGGAATGTTGTGGTTCTTGCTGCAACATACTTTAAATAAACAACCTGTCCAAGTCCCTAGTGTCCATTTGCTGGAATGTTGTGGTTCTTGCTGCAACATACTGTAAATAAACAACCGTGTCCAAGTCCCTAGTGTCCATTTGCTGGAATGTTGTGGTTCTTGCTTCAACATACTGTAAATAAACAACCTGTCCAAGTCCCTAGTGTCCATTTGCTGGAATGTTATGATTCTTGCCGCAACATACTGTAAATAACAACTTATCCAAGTCCCTAGTGTCCATTTGCTGGAATGTTGTGGTTCTTGCTGCAACATACTGTAAATAAACAACCTGTCTAAGTCCCTAGTGTCCATTTGCTGGAATGTTGTGGTTCTTGCCGCAACATACTGTAAATAAACAACCGTGTCCAAGTCCCTTAAGTGTCCATTTGCTGGAATGTTGTGGTTCTTGCTGCAACAGACTCTAATTGAAGTTAAAATGTATTGAGAATAAATTGTTTGCTGATCTTTGTCAACATTGTCTTTGAACAGAGTTATGGTATTTTTGCACAGGTGTCTTAATTATGTTAACGTGCAAAGGACAAAAGAAATAGAAAATATTTAAAAGATATTTTTTTAACATGATGAACATGTTTAAATTGACACCGACCCAACCAGGTCAAAGAAACACAATTTTATTATAACACCTGACCTGTATCACCAATGATGTGATAATACAGTTAAAGCTGCTGAACGTAGACGTCTTCAGCCAAGCTCCACCTGTCATAGGTTGTTTTGCCCCCTTATGCTTGGTACAACCTCGAGGTGGCGGGGCAGGTAGTGATGGCCAATCACTACCTCATCTCCGATGGGTGCCAATTTGGTTCGCTGCGTCTTAACCAGAGCCAACTGTATGCTGGTTCAGCTGTCTTGTCCAGGGCGTGGATTGTAGTCTTCCTGACTCTTCCTTCGGCGCCCAGCATCCAAAACATCTTCCACACCGACTGTGATGGAAATCCTCTGCATCTGACTTCCACTGGAAAGATCCATGTCTTCCAGCCTCTATCTTTGCATACATCTGCCAGATCCTGGTATTCGGCTTTCTTCAGCTCATAGGCCTCCTCGATCCTCTCCTCCCATGACACAGTTAGCTCTACAAGGATCACTCGCTTTGCCGCCTTTGACCATAGCACTATGTCGGGTCTGAGAGTTGTATGGGCTACTTCCTCTGGAAAAACTAGTTTCTTCCCTAGGTCTGCATGCATCTCCCAGTCGTTTGCATCTTGCAGGATACAAGATCTGGAACTGGTTGTGGTGGTGAGCTTTGTTGTACCCTCCTTGACGAAGCTGATAAATTTGGGTCCTACTTTCTTCCGGGGTCTGCTCTTCTTCTGCTCTCTTTCTAGGGCGTCGGCCAACATTCTGAGTACTTGGTCATGGCGCCACCTGTAGCGCCCTTGTGCAAGGGCTGTTTGACACGATGACAGAATGTGCTGCAATGTTCCTATACTCCCACACAAAGAACAAGTAGGGTCTTCTGTCAGCTTCCATCGCTGAAGATTTGTGGGGGTTGGAAGCATGTCGTAAACTGGAGTGGTTCATACATGTATGTCCACAGTTCTTGCCACATGAGTGTCCTCTCTGGTGTACTCCACTTTGTCCAATCTCCATTTTAAGTTTTTGTTTATGTTGATGAATATTTTAATTATTTCAAATCTTCAGAACAAAGATATAAGATTGAATTATAACACCTATCACCAATGAGTGCTTTTTAAGTTTTCTATGTTGATTATTATTTGAACTATTTCAAATCTGAACGAACACAGATATAAGATTAAATTATAACACCTATAACCAATGCATACTTTTGAAGTTGTTCATGTTGATTTATATTTTAATTATTTCAAATCTACAGAATAAAGATATAAGATTAAATTATAACACCTATAACCATTGAGTGCTTTTTAAGTTTTTTATGTTGATTAATATTTTAATTATTTCATATCTACAGAACAAAGAAATAAGATTGAATTATAACACCTATCACCAATGAGTGCTCTTGTTAAGTTTAAGATTCATATTTTAATTAGTTCAAAACCATGGAAGCTGCCAAAAATTGAGCCAGTGTTTATATGAAAACCAGGTGCAATTACTTAATGGGTAATGTTTACATTTTATAAAGGTACTGCCATGGAAACCGGGGATGTATATTTTACTTGGAAGTTTTCACTGGGAGTCCCAAGCCAGTACACCAATGCCCCAATAGCAGAATTCACTTTCCCTCTTCCTGGATCTTACACTGTCTGGCTGAATGGATCTAATCCAGGTAAGGATTGGCTTTATTTTTCTTTTGCTGTTTATTTTTTGTAATATCTGTTATAGTTTGATGTAATTTTGACCTTTAGTAAATGGATCTAATCCAGGTATGGGTTTACTATATTTTGCTCTTTTATTTTTGTAATATCTGCAATAGTTTGATGTAATTTTCACATTTATTAAATGGATCTTATCCTGGTAAGGGTTTGCTTTATTTTTCTTTTGCTTCTTGAATTTTGTAATATCTGTAACAGTTTGATGTTACTTATAGTGTTTACATTAATATTAATGTTTCATAGAATGAGATTTATTTTGCATGTAGCATTGTTAAGGTTAAGAATTTTTGAATTGTTGTTGCATATATTTTTAACCCTTTGAGCGCTGGAACCGGATTTTGAAGGCCTTTGCAAACAGTTTTGATCCAGATGAGACGCCACAGAACGTGGCGTCTCATCAGGATCCAAACTGTTTGCTATTCTGATAGTATTCTTTAAAAAAAAAATCGAAGAAAATGCTAATTTTAGAAATTCAACAGACGACATTTTAGCAGACGACAAATTACCCAGCATGCAAAGGGTTAAAGAGGCTAATCTTGAACAACACAAATTATTATATTCTATTAATGCACATATCACTTAAAATAATCTTTCACAACGCTTTATTTTTAAATTGAATAAATTGCTGTGATTCAATGGAAACATTATATATGGAAATATTTGTTAACTTTCTCACTTTTTTAATTTTCTCGGAAAGAGTGTTTCTTATAATTAATGTTTTACCTTTTAATTTTTACAATAGTTTACATACTTTTATCTGAGAATTACATTAAATCATTACATTTTTACAAAAGAAAAAACAAGCTGGTGGCAATTCAGTTTTAATATTCGTAAATAATTGGTAAACATGCAATAGAAGGAAAAACATGCATTCTTTGAACAGGAAAGGCACAATGAAATGAAAGGTATAAAAACATAAAAGGAGTCGTGTTGTGAGAAAACTAGGCATAATGCATGTGCGTAAAGTGTTGTCCCAGATTAGCCTGTGCAGTCTGCACAGGCTAATCAAGGACAACACTTTCCACTTCTTTGACATTTTTCGTTTAAATGAAGTCTCTTCTTAGCAAAAATCCAATTTAGGCAGAAAGTGTCGTCCCTGATTAGCCTGTGCGGACTGCACAGGCTAATCTGGGATGACAATTTATGCACATGCATTATGCCCAGTTTTCTCAGAACACAACTCATGTGTTCTTTCATAACACATGCCATTTGTAAGAATGACAAAACATCCCAATATCTTGCATGAGGCTTTTTGGATCTCAGACCATCCTCCCATAGAGCAGCTTTAGTCTTGAATTTTTGCAAACATCCTGAGTTGATAGAGTGCAGCTGCCATTCAAATTTGCTTTCCTGTTAATTTTCGGCTGCAAATGACTGGCAACCTGTAGCAGTCTCCTTTAGAAGTCTTGTTTGAAGTGGCCTGTGATATTCAAGGCACTGTCAGAGATGTTAGGAATACCATTAGAGTCTTGTTCTGGGAAAACTGGGCTTAATGCATGACTTGTGCTTAAAGTTTCGTCCCAGATTAGCCTGTCCAGTTTACGACCAAAAGTGTCATCCCTGATTAGTCTGTGTGGACTGTAGCCTGTGCGAATTGCACAGGCTAATTGTGAATTACACTTGATGCACATGCATTAAGCCCTGTTTTCCCAAAGCAAGGCTAACTTAATTAACTAATGTAAATTGTGAAGTAAGGTTGGTCATGGCAACTACTTCAACACATGTGATGGAATGCTTCATTTGAGAAGGGAGAAGTACATACAAGTCACGGCCTTCCAGCTTTTTGATGCGTTTTACAGGAATTTTGGCACACATGATCATTTATATTATTTGAAAAGCTTTCATTTCTGTTCTTATGAATGGTATATTCATTCCCTCATAACTTTCGACTGAGATCAGCACATCTTAAAATTTTCCAGGTAAGAATCAATTTTTGCTGTTGTGTTGAAATCATGAAATGGAATTTTGAGAATTATGGGTAAACTGAATTGGACTTAAGTGTAAGGTAGGAAAGTGTAAGGTAGGACTTTTTCTTTTCAATAGCTAACAGAATCTATTTTGCTCTGGGAAAAGAGCCTAAATGTATTTGCTTAAAGCGTTGTCCCAGATTAAGCCTGTGCACGTGTTCATAATATGTTTTAAGCAGCTTTGTTCAAAAACACATATTATGAACTTTCAGATCTTGTTCACATATATTGAATACGCATGATAGAATATTCCAATATAACTCTAAAAAAAGATTATTCAAATACCAATTTTACTATTCTTTGCCATCCCTAGTAAAAAGCCAATCATCTTTTTTAAATGTTAAGGGGTGTTGCGGCAGTTTATTTAACCGAGGATATAACACTGATGCTATTATCACAACCCAATAGTTTTGTTATCAGAATCATCACAAATTAATGACCGAGTAGGTTCATAATAGGTACTCAGTGGTTCGATCCAAGGCCGGTTAACTTTTTTTAATTCTTTTTATCTTTCTTTTATCTCATTCTTGTTTTTTTCCTTAAGCTCTTTAGTCCTGTTGTTTACATTAATAAATTTAAAGCATTTATTCAGCTTNACAGATGTTTAAACCACAAACAATTTTTAAGTTTCTGAATGTTCAAAATAAAAATCACTTTTATTTATAAGGTCATTACCCATATACTAATAAAAGTTGATGGTGCTATAGGCTGCTTTTTGTTTTTTTAACCCCTTGGCCTTAACCTTAAATGCATTGCCCTGACACCCTCAACTTTAAAGTATAAGTTTTAGGTCACCGTGGCGTAGTGGATATGGTGTCCGCCTAGCGATCGGGAGGTCACGGGTTTGATCCCAACTGGGAGCGTTCCTTCGATCTTCCCCGTAGACACTTAGTACTGGTTCTAGTCCCATGAAACGGACTCGAGAGCATTTATGTAAGCCTAAGGCTTTCGATGCAATCAAGCTAAAATAAATAGGTTTAAACTAAAGTATAAGTTTATTAATAAGAACGTTAAATGATTCAAAAATTGTTGTATCACAGAATAAAAAAATAATAAGCCAGACACTATTATATAATGTTGAAGGAAAATACTAATAAATGTCATGGAATGTTATTGGGTCATACTGTCATGGGATGTTATTTGAGTTTCCAGGTCATTAAAAAAAAATGAAACTCAGAATTTGACTTCAATGT
This sequence comes from Dreissena rostriformis, assembly GCA_007657795.1. NCBI lineage: Eukaryota > Metazoa > Mollusca > Bivalvia > Myida > Dreissenidae > Dreissena > Dreissena rostriformis. The sequence goes on from VMBQ01002642.1 coordinate 56,396, forward strand.
TTACAACAGGAAGTATTCATGATACATTTTCTGACATTTGCATGCAAATTTGATTGCTGTTTTCAAAACTAATTCAATTTCAAAACAGGACATTTTCCGACATTTTCCGACATTTTCCGACATTTTCCGTAGCCAGCTGCTTGAGCTATTCTCAAATTTTCCTTGAAAGCAAACACAATGTAGGCACCATGTAGTTTCATTCTAATGGAGACATTGTTTGTCTAATTTATTTTCAGTAAATGTGTTAGGACAACTTTGCTAGATACTCCTAGTGCAAAGACACCCAGTCTGGCAACCACCGGCACATAATTGTAACAGAAAATCATAATGGCAACAATTGTCTAGTGTGTCAAGATTGTTAAGTGCTGTTAGTGAACGAGGAAACATTTAACCCATTTATGCAGAGTGGACTCTCCCATCCTTCTAAATTGGATCAATTTATTTCCAAAATTAGGGATGTCTAGTACATTTATTTCTATATTTAGAATATTTCTTACAGAAATTTCTTTAAGCAAACAGCGCAGACCCTGATGAGACGCCGCATCATGCGGCGTCTCATCTGGGTCTACGCTGTTTTTCAAGGCCTTTTTTCTAGACGCTGGGCATAAATATGGGTTAATATTATTTAGGTGGCTTTGCTTTCCCTGTGAAACTTTCATGAACAGTTAATCGACAATTAATTCTTTCACAACATTCACTGTTCATAAGTCCATGAATTAAAGTTCATGAACAACAAGTCTAATTCATGACCCAGTTCGTGAGCTAAAGTTCATGAACACATGGACCAATTCATGAACATATGCTATTTGTTGTGCATAAACTGTTACGTGCATTTATTATGTTATATTTTCAGTATCTCAAGTTCATCGTGAACTGACCTTGAATGTTCTGCCAAGGTCAGAGACAGATGTTCAAATTCTACACGACCTCTTTGTGACCCCAGGTCAAGTGGTGACCTTCACCCTGTGGTCTGGATCAAAGGTCAGTCAAAGCATGAGGTTCTTAGGTGGGCATTGAGTTGTAGGGCTAACAATAAAATATGTGTCATGTTCTGATAAAACTGGGCATATTACATGTGTGTAAAGTGTCATCCCAGATTAGCCTGTGCAGTCTGCACTGGCTAATCAGGGACAACGCTTTACGTCTTAATTGGATTTTTGCTAAGAAGAGACATCATTTAAACAAAAAATTCCATAAAAGCGGAAATTGTCGTCCCTGATTAGCGTGTGGGGACTGCACAGGCTAATCTGGGATGACAATTTAGGCACAAGCATTATGCCCAGTTTTCTCAGAACATGACACATATTGCAGCAATTTTTCTAACAGTTTTGTCTGTATCACAACTTATGTTTGCAAGAACTTACTAACAAAGGTTTGCAGCTTTGATTATTTTAGTAAAATGATTCATGCTTCAGTCAAACACGCTCTATTATTGCTTTAAACAGCATTTGGACAGTGCTATGATTTAAAAAAACAAAGTTGTAAGGTTGCCACAGTTACAGGAGCTGTCTTGATATGTTTGATTCAAGATATTGCTTGATCAAGAACGGGAGCTAAAATGAGTGAATGTTTGACTGAGTCATAACAAATTGTAAAATGAAATGCAAATGACCATATCATTTGAATGTGAGCGCATTGATGTAAATAGTGTTGCAGTTTTGCTTGTGTTTTTACCTTCCGTTTTGTGGATGCATAAAATATATATGGGCCACACTCTGGGAAAACTGGGCTTCATGCATGTGTGTAAAGTGTCATCCCACATTAGCTTGCGCAGTCTGCACAGGCTAATCAGGGACGATACTTTCCCCATATACTCGATATTTGTTTAGAAGAGACTTTCTTTAAACAAAAAATTTGGTTCTAGAGGAAAGTGAAGTCCCTGATAAGCCTGTGCAGACTGCACAGGCTAATTTGGGACAACACTTTAAGCACATGCATTAAGCCCCGTTTTGCCCTGAGTGCAGCTCATATATAAACGATATCTGATTCCAATTTGTGTCGTGTTCTGAGAAAACTGGGCAAAATGCTTGTGCGTAAAGTGTCATCCCAGATTAGCCTGTGCAGTCCGCACAGGCTAATCCGGGACGACACTTTCCGCCTAAACTGGATTTTCGCTATGAAGAGACATCAGTTAAACGAAAAATTCCATAAAAGCGGAAATTGTCGTCCCTGAAATTGTCAAAATCGCTCAAAAGGGGACATAGTGTTTCACAAACACATCTTGTTTTAAACATTGCTTGACCTGATAAGTAGAACATTTAAATTATAATTATCATCACCATCTTATTTCAATATTTCTGATTGTTTTACAACTGTGCAACACTCACAGTTACTTGTGGCTATGAAACTGTTATTTGTGGCTTTGAAACTGATATTTGTGGCTATGAAACACTGATATTTGTGGCTATGAAACTGATATTTGTGGCTATGACACACTGATTTTTGTGGCTATGAAACACTGATATTTGTGGCTATGAAACACTGATATTTGTGGCTATAGAAACTTATATTTGTGGCTATGGAAACTATGATGCATGTACTGTAAGGTAAACTGTACTGTTCATTCTTAGTAGTTTGCATATATTTTACTATGTTCCCCCATTAATGATTTAACATATGGTATACAATTAACACTAATTATTCTAGCCTGTATGCATGACTTGCATATTTTAGGTGTTGGACAAAACGGTCGCTAGTACAGCCGATTTTAGAGCGATGATTCTGCCAGCATGAAATTCTATGCATGCCAATTCAGCGACCTTGAACATGAATGGTAAGTCTTCATTTTGAAAAGCTTGTCAAAGAATTAAGTTCTGGTTAAATGAAAACCAAAGCTGAACTTCTTTATGTTGAATATATTGTCGAGCATTGTTTGTAAAGTTAACTTCAAAAATATTTTTTAATGCTATAATGATTTTGTTTCTGAAAAGTTGCACAGTTTTATTTGAAACCATCAAGTACATGTAAGTGTATGTATTTAATGTCAATCATTATAAGTGTATGAATTTAATGTCAATCATTATAAGTGTATGTATTTTATGCCAATTATTATAAGTGTATGTATTTAATGGCAATCATTATAAGTGTATGTAATAAATGGCAATCATTATAAGTGAATGTAATTAATGGCAATCATTATAAGTGTATGTATTTAATGCCAATCATTATAAGTGTAAGTATTTAATGGCAATCATTATAAGCATATATTTAATGGCAATCATTATAAGTGTATGTATTTAATGGCAATCATTATAAGTGTATGTATTTAATGCCAATCATTATAAGTGTATGTATTTAATGGCAATCATTATAAGNATGTATTTAATCTCAATCCTTATGAGTAAATGTATTTAATCTCAATCCTTATGAGTAAATGTATTTAATCTCAATCCTTATGAGTAAATGTATTTAATCTCAATCCTTATGAGTAAATGTATTTAATCTCAATCCTTATGAGTATTTGTATTAAATCTCAATCAATATCAGTGAATGTATTTAATGTCAATCATTTTAAGTGAATGGTTTTTTATTTCAGTCATTAAGATTTCTAGTTCCGGCATTGTCTACTAAATGCCATTTTTTATTTTAGTAATAAATCCTTTCATTTTGGCTTTGGAATGTTTCTGGTATAAAGCTTCATAGGAAATGTTTTCTGTTAACTCTTTCAGTGCTGGAACCGAATTGTGAAGGCCTTTACAAACAGTTTGGATCCAGATGAGACGCCACAGAACATTCCGTCTCATCAGGATCCAAACTGTTTGCTATTCTGATAGTATACTTTGAAAAAAATCGAAGAAAATGATGATTTAAGAAATTCAGCAGACGACATTTTAGCAGACAACAAATTTCCCAGCATGCAAAGCTTCATTGGAAATGTTTTCTGTTAAGCATTAGGCTGGCAGTGGTCTTTGTATATTTTTTCATGTTCCCTTCATGAAGATAAAGGTGGATTCATTAAGCTTGATACAGATTATTGTTATCACAAATATCCATTTTGAAACAACTTGCTGCAATGGCTGCTTTCATCTAAAAAAAAACTTGTTATCTATAGTGCTTTGTTCTGGCTTGTTAGTTTCTAAGAAATTTTGGAAATCTACTGGAGCTGCCATGGAATTATTTGCAATACATTTTGCATTTGTTGTTTTCAGCTTACCTGTTCAGGTTGAGCTTTTGTGATTGCTTTTGCCCTTGTTCATCAGTGTATTTTTTCGTTCAAATTCAGGGCCGGTACTCGGCCCCATTCCCAATGGAAAAAAGTATATATTTTTCCCAAATGGGACCTAAAAATTCCCAATGGAATGTGCAAAAAAAAAAAAAAATGATTTTTTTTTCATTTTTTTTTTTTATAGATCTCAACATTTAGTTCATCTCCCATCCAGCTCTATAAGTGGAACGTTAGTAAATATAATATTGAAAACACTTTTTTTATCAATTTTGAAGTATTTGTAAGCTAAACAACAACAATACTAATTTCCCAATTTTAGTCAAAACACCACGATTTTTCCCAATCCAAAGGGCCCTGGCCCCATTCCAAAAACGGTGAAAGAAAACACTGTTCATTGTACTAGTGCATTTTCAACGTTTGCCTTGTTAACACTCTAGCAGCCACATTTTTTAGCCCAATCTTCATGAATCTTGGTCAGAACATCTTGGCCAACTTTGAAACTGGGTCAAGTGGGATGAAAAACTATGTCAAATTAAAGAAAAGCTTGTGAACTCTCTAGAGGCCACATTTATTGCCCAATCTTCATGAAACTTGGCCTAAACATTTTTCCCAATTAAATCTTGGCCAATTTTGAAAATGGGTCCAGACTGTTGGAAAATATGGCCACCAATGAGCTGGGCTATTTTCCATTTATGGCTATATTAAAACTTTGTAAACACTATAGACTTCACATTTATTGCAAAATGTTCATGAAACTTGCTCAGAGTTTGTCCAAATGACATCTCGCCAAGATCGATAATTGTTCAAGACAGTTAAAAAACTTGGTCGCCAGGAGTGGGGCACTTTTTATTTATATGTCTGTATTTAACCTTGTTAACATTCTAGAAGTCAAATATTTTGCCCAATCATCACAAAACTTGCTCAGAACATTTTTCTTATGATATCTAGGATGATTTCCAAAGTTGTTCCAGTCCATTGAAAAAAGGGCTGACAGGGAGTTGGTCAGTTTTCCTTATACAGCCAAAGTAAAACCTTGTGAACACTTTACAAATCACATTTATTGTTCAATCTTCATGAAACTTGGTCAGAAAATTTGGTCCAAGTGATGTTCCGTTCAGGTTCGAAACTGGGTCACATGGTGTCAAAAACTAGGTCACTAGGTCAAATTTAAGATAAGCTTGTGAATACTGGAGGCCACATTTATTGCCCAATGGTTATTTAACCAATTTATGCCTAGTGGACTCTCCCATCCTTCTAAAGTTGATGAATATATTTCCAAAATAAAGGAAGGTCTAGTATGTTTATTTCTATATTTAGAATATTTCTTACCTAAATTCCTTTAAGCAAACAGCACAGACCCTGATGGGTCTACGCTGTTTGTCAAGGCCTTTTTTTCTAGACGCTAGGCATTAATGGGTTAACTTGGTCATAACATTTTGTCCCAATTACACCTTGGTTAATTTTGAATCTGGGTCATGTGTCGTGAAAGACTAGGTCACAAGGTCAAATTAAAGAAAAAGCTTGTGAACATTTTAGAGGCAACTTGAATTGCCTTTTTTTTCACAAAACTTCTTATTAAGTTTTGGTTAAGATTTGTTCACATACCATTTAGAATACACTGCCATGACATAAATGCTACCCTTAAGAGCCAACTCAATAAATTGAACACGTTCAGTAAGTCTGATAATCTAGACATTATGTAAATAATGTTGTTGCTGCTAGATTACAATGAGGAGAAAGAATTAAGTTCTTGGCAAAAGTTGGGTGGTGAAATTACAAAGATGGGTGTTTTGGCATACTTTTCTGTTTTTGTTGTTGAAGACTTTCTGTCCTCACTCTGCTTCTTTGGGTGGAATTTCCAAAGCTTAAAATGGTACACAGGTGATGAAACATTACTGATTCTTGTCGACTTGGCATTAATTTTTCTAAAATGTCATTGCCATGCAGTATTTTGTCTTCTGTAATAGAAGATTGCCACATTGTGTTTACCTTGACAAAGTAACCATCAGAATTTGAAGTGGCATGCACATCCACAGAGTTATGGTCCCTGACGTGTTTAGTCCAATAATTGTTACGACCGTAAAAGCAAAAATAAATAAATAAATAGCCCCCTTATTGAATATTTTTCTATTCGTGTATAAAAATGTTTTTGCTTTATTTGTATGCATGTAATATGTTGTGTGGGTTCAAAGTTAAACCCTCAAAATTGTGTAACCTTTTTGAAAGGAATAAAACTTTGAATTTTGTTACCTCTTTGTTTAAAACAAGTCTGCCATATATTTTGCTCAGAAATATTTTCTGAAGCATGTATTAGCCGCCATCTTAGGAAATGGGGTTTAATGCATGTGCGTAAAGTATTGTCCCCAATTAGCCTGTACAGTCCACGCAGGCTAATCAGGGACGATACTTTCTGCTTTTATGGAGTTTTTAGTTTTAAGGAAGTCTCTTCTTAGTGAAAATGCAGTCTAGGCGGAAAGTCTCGTTCATGATTACTGTACTGTTACTGGACAGGTAAATCTGGGACGACACTTTACACACATGCATTTAGCCCCGTTTTTTCAGAGCGAGGCTCACATCTTATCGCAGAAGAGAGATATACTTCTAATGACCTTCAGACGCAGGATTAAGTGGGGAAAAAAAAATGCTGCTGGTGGAAATTTTGCAAGTTTTTGCATGTTTCACGCTAGGATGCTATAAATTAGTGATAAATGCCTGGGAATGGTAAGTATGGAGGAAATGCAAATGTTTTCAGTCTTCGGATCGTTAGTTCATGGGGAGTGTCAAAAACACCTGTTTCAGCTGAAAATTTGTCTCAAGCTGCTTGCATTATTAAAGTAATGAGGAGCTAACCGTTATGAATTCTTTGTTAACAGTTTTTGCATTTCGAAGCATGCAGTTCTCAATTTGTTTGTTATTTCAGATTTTAAAATTATTTGTTGGAAAAATTAAAAAATTAAGTTAGGGTCCATATGGGTAAGAAAACATTTGAGCCCTAACTGGTTTATTCACCTTATTTGGCACAATTAGGTTTGCTTGCTGAGTAAACGTCTTACGTCATCATTGTAATGAAATGAGTGATATTTTGGAAACTTAAGAATATGAATTCCAAAATAGGATTCTCTAAGGAGTCCACACAATGATCAATCAAATGTTTGTACTTTTGGCCATTCCTAATGCAAGGATTTCTCCTTTTTTCATGGAAATATCTGAACTCTTTCAGTGCTGGAACTGGATTGTGAAGGCCTTTGCAAACAGTTTGGATCCAGATGAGACGCCACAGAACGTGGCGTCTCATCAGGATCCAAACTGTTTGCTTTTCTGATAGTATTATTTGAAAAAAATCAAAGAAAATGCTAATTTTAGAAATTCAGCAGACGCCATTTTAGCAGACGACAAATTTCCCAGCATGCAAAGGGTTAAAATAAATAGAAAAGTCTGTGAGCAGTGATAATCAAGGATCATAGGGTGTCAAGAAGTGTATGCCAAATATGTAAGGAAACAAGTTACCGTTAATAATACGTCATAACCCTTCAAAGAATTATTTCATGTTTATGACAAAGCTCAGGAAGTGCGTGCCTAATGAATGTTTGCAAGAATGTTTCATGTTTTGGTAGAGCGCTAACCAACTGGCACTTATAGCTGGGATTATGTCCTGACATATGTTTTATGGCTGTTTTCATGCTCGAGGTGCTCATATCCTATGCATAGAATGTTAAACGCTGCTAAGTACGTTGTGATGTATGGGCGCTTGAATCTGCCTTTGAGCGTGTTTCCTTTTCATTTTCATGTGTATGTAATTGCTGTTGAATCTGGGGAGGCTTATCAGCTTTCTGTGCGTATGTATTTGTAGGTCCTTTCGTCTTCCAAGTGACAATTTCATTTACCCCTTGGCAATTTCATTTAACCCTTTACCACTCAGATACGCACTTTGATGCCTTTGAACTCCTTTAAAAATCACATAAAATTAAAGACTTTTCTTAGTATATTCAAACTTAAATGCTTACTTTCCAACCCTAAGATACTGATGAGCAGCAAACAGCAAAAAACCTGAACTCATTGAGCCTGCGAGTTACTCACAGGCTGTTCGCTTTTTATGCTGGTTGCCTATAGCCATTTTCACTTTGCTTCTGAGCAGGAAAGGGTTAAGAAATTATGTCTACGAGTTGCAATATTTGGAAGCACTGCTTTCGGTAGGTTAGATGTTTTCTTTGAACAGATGCTGATCGGAACAATTTTATTTATATAAGACTTCATATTCCCGAGTTTGCAATTATGCATGCTTTGTATTTGGCCTGGTGGGATGCTTGTGAAATGGAATTATAATGGTATGAAATCTTGTGACTTTTGTTGCATGATGCAGATGCATTCAAAACTGGTTTCTCTTTTCATGTTCTGTTAACGGACGGAGACTGTACGTAAAAAGCAAAGAGTCTGAACAATATTGCGAAAAGTCGCAGTTTTTGAATCCACTATTTTCAGCGTGGTATAAATAGACACCATTAACCTGGCACTCATGTGAACTCCATTGACATATATTATACGCTTGGAATGTTTCTTATGTTAACATTTGGTTTTGTAAATGCATGTTTTGCACGAGGTTTATAATGACGCCAAGTATACTGAGTGAGATACTCTTCAATCAATTTCAATTATTACTTCCGTTATGGAAACTTGTATATTTACGGTAAAATTAATTGGATAAATTCATGCCTAAAAGTCAGTGCCAGGTTTAAATGTGCGGGCTATATCAGATGTTTGAATGGAATGCAGCAAGATAAAGGGCGAAGAACTTAGTAGAAACAGAACACAATATGAGCCTCAATCTGTGAAAAGTGGGTTTAACCCTTTGCATGCTGGGAAATTTGTCGTCTGCTAAAATGTTGTCTGCTAAATTTCTAAAATTAGCATTTTCTTCGATTTTTTTTTCAAAGAATACTATCAGAATAGCCAACAGTTTGATCCAGATGAGACGCCACGTTCTGTCTCATCTGGATCCAAACTGTTTGCAAAGGCCTTCAAAATCCGGTTCCTGCAGCGCTCAAAGGGTTAATGCATGTGAGTAAAGTGTCATCCCAGATTAGCCTGCGCAGTCCGCTCAGGCTAGTCAGGGACATAACTTTATGCTTTTATTGTGTTTTTCCTTTAAAGAAAAACTGTTTTTGAGGAGAATCCATTTTAGGCGGAAAGTGTTGTCCCTGATTAGCCTGTGCGGACTTCACAGGCTAATCTGGGACGATACTTTATGCAAATGCATTAAACCCTCTTTTCACAGAGCGAGGCTCATATGTCAACTCCAGTTCTGAATTTCAAGGCTCTAGTCTCCAAGTAACCGACTTATTCTGTAAAATATTTTTCCAGGGGGTTACATTCTAAATACCTTCAGTTCGTTGTTAATTCATGAAAATTGTGAATGATTTGCAATATTTGCTATATTTTCCAGGTGCAGACATCAAACTGGAATGAACTCGATATTCGATACTCTGACGGGTCTGCAGACGTTTTGGGCACAAGTGCAAAAGAGTAATTATTTGCATATTTGTTACTAATTAGTTTTGACATAGATACAATCTCAATCCAATTAGAAAATGTCAGAAACTGGTAGGCGAAAATTTGACACCAGGTTATGGAATTTTCTTTTCTGTTCTGTTTTCATGAAAACATCAAATATAACTTCTGACAAAGGAAGAGTCTGTGTCCAAAAATTAATTCCTATGACCAGGCAGTTTGTTGTCAATCTTACAGCTACATTTATCCAACTATGCATTTAAAAAGCTACAATTTTCGACAAAGCTAATATAAAAATCTGATTTTAACAACAGTCATTTTTTTTACTCTAAAATGTGGCTAACAAAAAGGACAGTATAAATGCCCCTTGGGGCCTTAAATTTTCCTATGGGAGCGACTGTCCAGGTTGTCAAAATAATGTAGGAGCGACTGTCCCGGTTGTCAAAACTACGTAGGAGCGACTGTCGGTCTTGTCAAAATTAGAGAAGGAGCGATTGTCCGTGTGAGCGATTGTCTGGATACCGTCCAAAATGTGCTTTGTGAACAAACTGGAGGCCGTATTTATTGCCTGATCTACATGAAACTTGGTCAGAACATTCATGCAGAAAATTAGATCATTAGGTCAAACTAAAGAAAAAGCTTGTAAATTCTCTAGAAGCCACATTAATTGCCCAATCTTGATGAAACTTGGTCAGAGGATTTTTCCCAGTGATACGTTCTGTGGCGTCTCATCTGGATCCAAACTGTTTGCAAAGGCCTTCAAAATCCGGTTCCAGCGCTCAAAGGGCTAGTAAATGTTTTGACCCACTTATTTTGAAACTTTCTCAGAAAATTTAAAACTTATATACTTTGAAACCATTTATGTTTGTCTGCATGGATTTGGTTGTTGTTCAAAAAATGACTGTTTTGTCGTAACGTTAATTTGCAGATTTCTGATTAAAAAAAAAATAAAAAAATTGTCTGTTATTTTTGGGTTTGCGTGTAAATTAATGCTTGTCCACGATGAAACATGGTGGGGAGAGGGGGTCTCTTGCCAGTGATTTGCAGGAGGTTTATCACATGTCAATTAACAAGTCCATTGTTATGAGGTGATAGTAACAGGCATTTCTTATTGCATGCCAATTAACCATTACAATGTTACGATTAGCGGACTAGTGGGACTTAATGACAGTTAACGAGTGTTTGAAGCGACAAAACCAATTTGCAATTAGTCTTATTTAATTACAATCATGAACAAACTGACAACAGTCTTACCTTTATTGACCCCAATTAGAGAAGATGGGAATATAATGCGTTGGTGTGAGCAAATTATTTTGCTTAGTTGTACAGGAAATGTCAAGTGTCAGTTTAGCCCTTTGCATGCTGGGAAATTTGTCGTCTGCTAAAATGTCGTCTGCTGAATGTTTAAAAATTAGCATTTTCTTCGATTTTTTTCAAAGAATACTACCAGAATAGCAAACAGTTTGGATCCCGATGAGACGCCACGTTCTGTGGCGTCTCATCTGGATCCAAACTGTTTGCAAAGGCCTTTAAAATCCGGTTCCAGCACTGAAAGAGTTAGTGAACGGTACAATGTTCTCCCATTTGTGTAGTACCTGGATTTATCTAGAATTATAGACGCAGGATGTATGCGTGGATTACTTTGGATATAAATGTCCTTCATGTCTACGGTAATTCAGTCTTAATTTGTTTTTAACATTGGACATAGTTATTTGATACAAACTTAAATTCATCAATTGGTGTAACTCTTTCAGTGCTGGAACCAAATTTTGAAAGCCTTTGCAAACAGTTTGGATCCAGATGAGACGCCACAGAACGTGGCATCTCATCAGAATCTAAACTGTATGCTATTATGATAGTATTCTTTGGAAAAAATTCGAAGAAAATGCTAATTTTAGAAATTCAGCAGACAACATTTTAGCAGACGACAAATTTCCCAGCATGCAAAGGGTTAACGTCAGAATATACTAAAATTAATGTGCGGCAAATAATTATGGTTTCACAGTATATCTGGGTTGAGTTTAAAAATGATTGTGTTTTGTTTAAAAACATTGCTGCTAAGTGATGGGACAGTTTTCCTCATAAGCCTGTTTGTGTATCCTTGTGAGCACTACCTGCTCAGAACAGTAAAGTTCTTAGGGGTCTCAGGTGAGTGCCTAAGGACCTTTGCCCTCTTGTTTCAAACTTATATGATCGTTGTAAAACTTGTCATAGCACATGTTCAACATGATACCAAGATGGTTTTTATATAATTTACTGTTAAAGAAATTAGAGGATCATTTATTGAACAACCCTAGTATATGTCATGTCTGAGTGGAAAGCAGGCATGTGGAAAACAGACTTCTGGAATTATCTGTAGATGCAACTTATTAATTCCCACCATAACTCCCAATCCTCTTAGAAATATCTATAAACTTCAACAAAACCTGCATACAATTTGTAATTATAACTCATTTCATGTTGATTTTTTAGATGGACACACCAGTTCTTCAAGGTGGGCCTTCAGGAGATGGTTGTCACGGCAACAGACAATCTGGGAACCTCCCTGGAGGTCATGACCTCCAGCATCTTTGTACAGGAACCAATCACAGGGCTCAGAATCACTGGACCGAGCAGGGTGACTTACCAAAGGTAACACCTAGTTATTGGGTCATCCATGGCTCATTTTCCAGCCCTTTTCATGGCATATCTACGGATCCGTTAAACGGCCCCATTCCCAAAGCAAAATGGTTTTTAAAAAAATCCAAATAATTTTTTGTTGTCTTCAAATCAATAATGATTATTATATCTCAATTTTATATCAATTACATCTTACAAAGTATATAACTATAATTTATAAAAAAAATCTTATAAATTGAATTATCATTAAGACTTATACTAAATTAGTTTTTCCCAAATCAGTTGACTTTTTTGCAATTCCTGATCCTGAAATTGAATTTTCCCCCAAATTGCCAGCAAAAGACCTGTTTGCTTCAGCGTTGCTATTGTGTCAGAGTCAAGATTTGGCCAAAAACATCAAGGTTTAACTATGTTACTATGGTATGTAACAGTTAATGAAATAAGTCCTCATTCATGAGTTTGACAATTGTTATTAGCATTGCATTTGCCTATGACCTTTGTTAACCCATTTATGCCTAGTGGACTCTCCCATCCTTCTAAATTGGATCAATTCATTTCCAAAATTAGGGATGTCTAGTATATTTATTTCTATATTTAGAATATTTCTTACAGAAATTCCTTTAAGCAGTCAGCGCACACACTGATGAGACGCTGCATCACGCTGCGTCTGATCTGGGTCTACGCTGTTTGCCAAGGCCTTTTTTTCTAGATGCTAGGCATAAATGGGTTAAAGGCCAAAATGAAAACAATTGGCCATCAATTTCATGATTGTTGTGAGAATTTCTTTTGCTGCAAAGCTTGGTTTGGGGCTGAACTATGTAGGTTTTACTTCGGATGGTTAGGCAAAGAAATTGGTTTGTTATCAGTGTGACCATTTCTTTTGACTTAGAGCTGGCGGCAATACATTTAATAATAAGTCATAGAATATTAACCTTTTTAGTCAGGATTGCTATTTTTTCAGAGCTTGGTTTGAGGCAAAATTTTAACATATAACTTTGATAAGGCATAGAAAATGATAATAGGTCTTTAGTCATGAGGTCATAGCCACTCTCATATGTATTGCTCATGTATCTTGAAGCTGGAGGCTTATTGAAACGCTCTCGAGTCTGTTTCCTGGGTAAAACCAGTACTTGGTGTCTTTGTACTTTGGAAGAGATCTATAGAACTCTTTCACTTTCGCATGAGACGATAAACCGAGGTGCAGTGTACTAGGTGCTATACACCGGGCACTAAAAGACCCAGGGTCACCTCTGGAACGGGGTGTCTCCTGTATCTTGCACTATCCCCCGTAACCAACTAACACGTCTTTCTGGGGGCAATGGCCATATGGGAGACAATCCCGGTGCACTCGATAANTTTTAGAAATTTAGCAGACAACATTTTAGCAGACGACAAATTTCCCAGCATGCAAAGGGTTAAACCCCATTTTCACTGAGCAAGACTCATATTTAGCCTTCCAATGATGGACTATTATTTATCTATTTAAATTTCTTGGAGCTTCTTCTGCTGCATATTACCTTGAAATTCCCCTGAATGAATTAATGTCTAGTTCTCTTATAATAATTTTATCAGAGAGTGTGACTTTGTCTGATTCATAATTATCAGATAAGACCACTTTCTGTCATATTAACACTGAACTAGTTAAGAATATCACAGACCTCCATGAATATTTGGACATAGCAAATGCCTGAACTATGGCTATTCAATTACAATCTTTATCATAATAGAAACGCCCCCTAACCTATAATAAAAGTGTGATACAAACATTGTTTGGAGTAACAGGAATGAAACATGGACAGGATGGCGTGATCAACAATTCTGCGATGTGCTGGTAAAAGAGATAATAATATCCGTTTCCAAGCAATTTTCTCGGAAGCCTTGTAAAACATCCCGTATTCATGTCTGATGTTGTACCTCATATATTCAATTAAACAATTAATGTGACATTATTTGATGGAGATACTGCCAACTTTGAGAAAGTCGCTGTGTTCTTGGAGAAGGTGGCTGTGTTCTAGGAGAATTGTTAAATTTAACATTCACATTATGGGAAATGGCCCATTAACTGTTTGTATGATGGTGATGGTGATGCTGACATTGGTGGTACCACAATGTAGTTGTTGTTGGTGGTGGTGGTGATGAGGATTATTATTTTTATCATTATTATCATTATTATTAGTAGTAGTATTACCGATAATACTAATATAATTATTCAGGGGTTTGATATCTTCTCCTTTCAGATGATTTCTGCCGTTTCAATGTCAAACTACTTTTACAAATAGTTATTAACTTTGCTGGATCTATATACAGATGAAAAGTTTAATTGAGCCCTGAAACTTTTTCTAATCATAGATGCTGACATTGGTGGTACCACAATGTAGTTGATGTTGGTGGTGGTGGTGATGATGATTAGGTTGGGCATTTTCCTGCCCTGAGGAGATTCTTAAGTCACACTCCTGTTATTAAACGCCTGTTTGGGAACACGTGCAGGCGGTGTGCAGAGTTCAGGAGAGCTATGCCTGCTCAGATCTTCACAGGAGACTGTGCGATTATGTTTTTGGTCATAATATCTCTGCCAAGTTTGATAACCCGCAGATCGCTTGAAGAACTTCTTAATTAAGGTTCTGAATTTACAATGATAAAATCAGTCATTAAAAAGTAATCTTATTTTATTATTATAAAACTTATTGTATTGCACAGAGCATCAAGACATTTCATGAAAATTTAAATAATTGTTATTAGAGAAACATTCCAGTTATTAACTGAAATGTCTTCCATTTTGACACAAAACTCGCCAGCACATTTCCTGGAAATTTTAATAAATGTTATTAGAGAAATAACCCAGTTATTAACTAAAATGTCTTCCATTTTAACACAAAACTCATCAGCACATGCTATGGGTCAGTCAGTCTGTGTCAGTCAGTCAGCACTCTGTCTTATTGCTTCCCCGATTAATAGTGTGTGAACACAGTCAGGATTTACGGGTTTGTGGGGTTATTTGACTGAGAGGTTTATGGTTCCTAATTAGGGAGTTTATCAAAGGTGAAGTGCCATGATAACCGATTGTGGGCGCCATGGAGATAGTGAAAATCCTCTAATTGAAAGGGTATTGTTGTTATCAGGAAGTAATGTGCTCTCCTCTGAAACATTGATAAATCAACCAGCGTTGCCATGGTTACTGTTTTAGAGAAAAAAAATCTGATAAAAAAGATAAAAAGATCAAATGTTGTACAATTTATTGTGATTGTTGTGTTTGGTTCAAAAGGGGGGAATGTTGTTTGACTTTGTGAACAAATATGAGCCTCACTCTGGGAAAAGGGGGTTTTGTGCATGTGCTTAAAGTGTCGTCCCTGATTAGCCTTTACAGGCTAATTAGGGATGACACTTTCCATCTTAACAGGATTTTTGTCAACAACAGTCTTCCTTCAAATGGAAAAAATATAATGAAAGCGGAAAGTGTTGACTCTGATATGACTGTGCAGACTGCACAGGCTAATCTGGGACGACACGTTACGCACATGCTTTAAATCCCCTTTTCACAGAGCAAGACTCGTATGTCTTTGAATTGAGTGTGAACACATTACAACACAGGTACATTTTTTAAATGTGTTGCCAGTCTGTTGCTGTCTTAACTAAAACTAGTAAGCAAAATATTTGTTCTTGAAAATTAAGACTTTACAAATTAAGTTCTGCATTTAAAAAAGAAGAAGAACACATATTAAGAGATCAAAAGAAAAGAAAGTTTGTATTAAAAAAAAAAGCATTTATGTTTTACAGTGGATTTTTCCATTCAAATTCGGGGCTGGTATTTTCCGCTCCATTCCCAATGGAAAAAGGTATATATTTTTTCCAAATGAGACTTAAACATTCCCAATTGAAGGTTTAACATTTTTTTTTTTTTTTTTTTTTTTTTTTTTTTTTTTTTGTTTCTT
>VMBQ01002642.1:73879-112162 GCA_007657795.1 Dreissena rostriformis
ACTAACAATAACTTCTGCAACACCTGCACCAATAACAACCACTACAATACCTGCACCAACAACAACTACTACATCATCTGCACCAACAACTACTACAACATCTGCAACGCCAAGTACTACTACAACACCTGAACCAACAACAAATACTACAACACCTGCACCAACAACAAGAACTACTATAACACCTGTACCAACAACTATTAAAACAACACCTGCTTTAACAACAAATACAACAACTGCACTAACAACAAATAGTACAATACCTGCACCAACAACAACTGCTGCTACAACACCTAAACCAATAACAAATAATACAACTGCACTAACAACAAATAGTACAATACCTGCACCAACAACAACTGCTGCTACAACATCTAAACCAACAACTACTACTACTACACCTGTGCCATCAACTTCTACTACAACACCTGTATCAACAACTACTTCAACAACTGCAACAACAACTAATACTACAAAATATGCAACAACAGTTACTGCAAGAACACCTGCAACAACAACTTATACAAAAACACCTGGACCAACACCTAATACACTAATACCTGCACCAACAACTGCTACAACACATGTGCCAAACGCTGCTATTACATCTGCACTAACAACTATCACAACAACACGTTCACCATCATCGATTACAACAACAACTGCTCCAACAAATATTACAACTTTAGCTGCACCAACATCTACTACAACATCACCAGCAACAACCACTACTACTTCTATATCTGAACGAACAATTATTCAAACATCACCTACACCAACAGCTACTACAACACCTGCAACAATAAATACTACACCGACGCATGAAACAACAAATGCTACAACAACACTTGCATCAACAAATTCAACAATAACACCTGCAGCAACAAATAATAAAACAACTCTTGCATCAACACTTGCATCAACAAATGCTACAACAACAACCTCAACAACAAATACTACACCGACGCCTGAAACAACAAATAATACACTTGCATCAACAAATGCTACAACAACACTTGCAACAACAAATACGTCAACAACACTTGCAGCAACAAATACGTTTACAATACTTGCAACAACAAATGTTACAACAACACCTGTAACAACAAATACTTCACCGACGCCTAATACAACAAATAATACAACAATAATTGCATCAATTAATACTTCAACAACACTTGCATCAACAAATGCTACAACAACACCTGCAACAACAAATACTACACCGACGCCTGAGACAACAAATAATACACCAACACATGCTACAACAACACTTGCAACAACAAATACTTCAACAACACCTGCAGCAACAAATTTTACAACAACACCTGTAACAACAAATAATTCACCGACGCCTGATACAACAAATAATACAACAACAATTGCATCAACAAATACTACAACAACACTTGCATCAACAAATAGTACAACAACACTTGCATCAACAAATGTTACAACAACATATGCAACAACAAATACTACACCGACGCCTGAAACAACAAATAATACAACAACACTTGTAGCAACAAATGCTACAGCAACACTTGCAACAACAAATGCTACAACAACACATTCAACAACAAATACTTTAACAACACCTGCAACAACAATTACTTCACTAACACCTGAAACAACAACTACTACAACGACAAATAAAGTAACAAACACTACAACAACACCTGCAACAGCAAATGATACAACAACATCTGCAACATCAACTGCTACAGCAACATCTGCAACAACGAATACTGCAAGAACACTTGCACCAGAAACTTCTACAACAACATTTGCAACAGCAGCTACTAACTCAATACATGCAACAGCAAATGCTACAACAACACTTGCATCAACAAATACTTCAACAACTCCTGCAATAACAAACACTATACCAACACCTGAAGCAACAACTACTACAACGACATCTACAGTAACAAATACTACAACAACACCTGCAACAGCAGCTGCTACAATGTCTTCACAAACAACTTATACATCAACATCTGCGTTAACAAATACTGAAACATTATCTGAACCAACAACTACCACAACAACACCTGCAGAAGCAACTACTACAACCTCAAAGACATCCACATTTACAGCACCAGAGTCAACAACAAAATCAGCAATAACGATCTCACGAAATTTTAGTACAACGGCAGACGCAACAAGAAGTACATCAGGGCTGACGCCAAAGACAGACTCAAATCAAACAAAACATTCCACTACAGTGACAAGTCCTGCAACGCCAGCAAATACTAATATTCCGATGTCAACTACAACAATGAAACATTTCGGTATGTAAATTTAGTATTCATTTGTGTGGTAATTATAAGCAAACGTTTTTTGTTGTATAATAATATGGAATAGCA
Source organism: Dreissena rostriformis (assembly GCA_007657795.1). Taxonomy (NCBI): domain Eukaryota; kingdom Metazoa; phylum Mollusca; class Bivalvia; order Myida; family Dreissenidae; genus Dreissena; species Dreissena rostriformis. Next base: position 76,249 of record VMBQ01002642.1, read on the forward strand.
AAGGGGTTGAACAGGTAGTCCTGAGAATAAAAACACATCTCATCTATCAAAATTTAAAGAAGCTTTTATACTTAGTGAAGTGTATTTCAAACTCAAAAACGAGATAAAGTAACCCTGTATAGTGTCTGTAAATTATTATCCCATTCGGATATGTTTAGTAGATAGAGAATAAGGTTCGTGTTTTGTGTACTTGATTTTAACCGACGAGTTGAAGAAAGGTCTATACAGCGAGTGTTGCTAACTTCATAACATTCATATAAAAAAATGAATAGTTCACTGAGGCTCGATTGGTCATTTTCGGCTCAGGTACTACTTAAAAGTACCCCGGTTACTCTTCGGTTGACTACAAAGTACACAACTTTCTGGACATCAATTATTAATGGTAAGTTGCTTTTTGTGATTGTATAGGTTTTTGGTGTGTCTGTATGCCTTACATCAATAGCGTCTGCATGTGTGGTCCTGGATGCCCTGTTTTGACGTGTTTTCAGAACCAAATTGCTCCTTACACAAAACAAACATTACTTTTTTCTGCCTCTTTGATGAACATATTGTATGATGAATGTCGATGATGTGGTCTTAGTTATAACTGATATCTGATTTATACATAATAAAATATAGTTAATTACAGATTGATTTTAAAAGAACTTTTACCACATATTTACTGAAAAAGAAGTCCCTCATATGGTGTCGGATAAACCTTGGTAGGCATGAAAAGCACATGTTTACCGACACCTAGAGTTTCCTTCTATAACATAATATAGCGGTAGGATAAAAGATAATAATGGGTAAATGCAATATAAGTATAATTTATTTAAAAAAAACTGTTTGCATAAAGTTGCTTTGTGAAAGTTTGAAGATGCAACTATTAGATACAAGTATGCTGTCTCTGAATTTCATATCGTTAATACATTTGTAAAGATTATGTTTCACCACCCTACCTACCTAATGGCAATTACACAGTGTTAGCGCAACAAATTATTCAGTCGTCAAATATTGGTGCAACTCAGGATTCGAACTGGCTGAAAACAACTCCATAGTTTATCTAAAATCAGGGAACTAGAGCAATTAGGAGGTCAAGTGCTCTTTTCATGGTAGGAATTATTAAGAACAAAATATTCCAACATCAACAGATTGTATTTGATTACATGTTTATGCTGGTGTTAATGGAACAGGAACATAATGTAATTCGCAAGAAATACGACTGTATAAGTTTTTTAACAAAATTGTTTGATCAGTTGCGATCATTTTAGAACTTTTTCAATGTTTATAGATTGTGGAACACCTCCAGGTCTGTTGAACGGCTATTTCACTAAAGAAGAGACAACTTACAATTCATTAATTGAATTCACGTGCATAACCGGGTTTGACCTAATTGGAAACAGCACCATTGTGTGTCTTAAAAGTGGGAACTGGAGTGAACTGGTGACCAAATGCGAGATAAAAAGTAATTTTAATAATGAAATAATTTACTTATTTAAAACCGTTCAAAATTAAAAAATAATGTTGATACAATAAATAAATTAACATATATAAACAATCTTTCTCGTTCATTTCTGAGCTGTTAGGGATAATAAACGAACAAGTATTGACTATTTTAAAAAGGTGTAAGGAACTTGATTGGTAAATAAAATAACCTTAACTCCACAATAATTTCCACTTCATATCAATATGTTTTATAACCATTATGATGAATTGTTGTTAACAGAACAGAACTAAAAAGATGCCTTTAAGGGATATTTTTCAGATTGTAATAATACTCCAACTGTTGCGAACGGAAAATGTATCGCCAATACTACCACATACAAGGCTATCGCTGAGTGCAGCTGTGATGTGGGATACACATTGTATGGGGACAACTATACAGAGTGTCTTGCCAATGGATCATGGACTAATGTCAATATCATATGTACAATCAAAGGTAATTGTTGATGATTTGTGTTTACTCTCTTGTTTAATATTTACACGTTATAATTTCCAGCAGGTTTGCGATATTTTAGTATTAGTCGTTTTACCTCAATTTATTTGTAAACTCTTATCACTTCCAGACTGTGGAACACCAACTTGGTTGAAGAACGGATCTTACACTCAAGGGAAGACAACTTTCAATTCATCGATTGAATACTCGTGCAATGATGGATATGACTTGACTGGGAACAACACCATCGTGTGTTTGGAAAATGGAATATGGCGTGAGCTAGAGGCCACATGCATCATTAAAGGTGCGACTAATAAAACTACTGTTCGTTAATCAGGATATTGAGATTCTATAATGTAATAAACATTAGTATATGCAATATTTTAAAGCTTATCTCTTTATTTAACAAACCTATTTACCTCGACATTTTGAAGAAAAACTACCGAGCTCTCTTGTCGTTTTCGTATAAGTCAGGGCGTGCGTTAAATGCAATATCTACCTTCAGTTTGTATAAAAATACTTTTGTTTCTAATTGCCATCAAAGTTTTAGTACAATTGAAGAGATCTATGTGTATGTACTATCAGTCCGACTTTATATTACGGTAAAACATACAACCCTCAGATATTCTGCACACCTTAGACACCTAATCATCAAAATATATCAAACATTAATATTGAATATACTTTTTCATTTTGTTCTAACCCCATTCTGCAAACAGACAGACGGTAAATGTACAGTGATTCATTGGAATTATAACACTAGTTTGGTCTCATCAATTTTACTTCAGGTAAAAGTAGTCTTAGCGAATGTATTCACTTGAATTTCAAATTTCGAAGAAGATTTGGTCACTTCAATTTTAAGCTTTAGTTAAAATCCATCAATATATGAGTTTATTTTTCAACATACTTTAAACTTAAAGCCCATGAGTACACACATAGTACAATACAATATATGCACAGATGGTCAATGACGTACAGAATTTTTAACAGAACCTATATACAAATCTTAATACAACAACTTTGTATATACATTTTCTTATTTTGTATTTTTATATTCAATAGATTAATAAATGAAAGTACATGGAGAGAAACTATTGATAATATAAATCAGCTCTCAGTTTAAAATATATAAAAGAGGAATTGACTGAATAGTTCATATCCTCTATAAAACGGTCAAGAATGCATCAACAAACAAACGATCTGGAAGTTATTGTTTACGAAAGGTTCAAACGTCCAACACTTAAAGGCCATGACAAATTAATTACCATTGACATCATAGTTTCTCAAATCCAATTCACAGATACCCATAAGTTATAGACGTTTCCACTATGTCAAATACACATTTATTTACGATTCTCGAGCTTTCCTAGTTATCTTTACACACAAGAAACCATAGGCTCAAAAAGATTATATGAATTTACACTAACTTATTTACATTGCTAATTCCTAGTTAAAATTGTCCTTTATAAGGTCTTTGTGAAGCAAATACTTTAACGAAACATGTTAAAATATTTTTATTTTGCAATGGCCTTTTCAGACTGTAACTTAACTAAAGATATAGCGAACGGGGCGTGTATCGGCAATACTACAACTTACCAGTCTCAAGCTGAGTGTTATTGCGATGCGGGATACACATTGTATGGGGACGACTTTACAGAGTGTCTTTCCAATGGATCATGGAGTAACGTCAATACCACTTGTATAATCAAAGGTATCATCTATGTCATCTTACATTCTTCCACATTGTTTCTGTAAAATCTTATTTTGAATTAAGCAATAAATATTATATATTAATGAGAATTTTCTTTTATGTACACGTGTTTGACTTCGCCTTGTTATGTCATTTTTAACTACGTAATAGCATGTGTTTTAACACTATTACAGATGTGTTCGTGCATAATATAATAACTTGATAATTTAATATTAATTACAGTTTACATGTATGTGTTTATTTACTCATGACCATGGGTTATTTGACAAGAAACTATGAAAACAATACATATCTTAATTTGCATTTTACTTCAGATTGTAATATCTTGAGATTATTGTGAATGTACAAAAGTGTTGGCTTCGAAATCCCAAATGATTTGCATTTAACGTCTTAAGGTGATTACCCCTTGTGAAATAATGTTCATGTTTAATTTTGTGTATTTAAACTGTCCTGTATTGTAGAGGCGATTGGTAACTTACGTTAAATTAACGGATAGTAGATGGGTACCAGAAATTCTCTAGTTATAATGTTTCAGAAGTTGTATTATTATTATATTCCTATATTTAATTAATTTCACAGATTGTGGAAACTCAATAACTCCGCTGAATGGCATGATTGAGTTTATCAATAATACAACATACCTGTCCGTGGCTAAAGTCGTATGCATCAACGGGTATAGACTGAAGAAGGAACACAACAACAGCATTACATCAGAGTACATTCAGTGCACTACAGACGGTCTTTGGCAGGCCTCAGATGGCTGCGAACTGAAAGGTATAGATTGTCCGAATAACTTTAAGTCAGATTTGCAACTTTGTATCACATATTTGTATAATCAAGAAAATATTTCAAATAAATAAACATATTTTTAATTAATAACATTAATTTATTCGTATTATGTCATTACAACAACTAATATAAATCAGTCGACATGGTCCAAGAAATAGAATGTACATTAAAACACTTTGATAGATTGAATCTTATTTGGATATTACATGCAGTGTAAACTGTATTTTCCGCAGACTGTGGTCCACCACCAAGAGGTAATCTATCAACAGTGAAGGCACCAGGAATGACTTTCAACTCATCTGCTGTGTACACGTGTAACCGAGGGTACAGCACACATAATTACATAATTATCGTTTGTAATGAAGAAGGGCTCTGGAGTGGTACAGCACCAATATGTTCTGGTATGTATATCCTGTAAATGCAGTGAATGGACAAAGGTATAAGTAGAGTAAGAGAAACTTTGATAATTACGTGTAATCGATTTTCGGACAGCCAAACAATGTATTCGTTGCAAGTATATATTCATGCTCTGAAACAGTTTGATTGAAAAGGAAGAATTTAATGTCAATTTAAAGAAAGTAAAATGTTACATATTGGATATGCCTGCTAATTAATACACATGTGAAATGACATGGCATATAACAGATATCGATGAGTGCCTCGACAGAAAGCCGTGTCATTACAACGCCAACTGTAGCAACACCGACGGCAGCTTCAAGTGCGAATGTCAGAGTGGATACAGAGACCTTGATGGGGTCGGTGGGCAACACTGTGCTGGTAGGACGCCTTTCCCTTTGCTGAGTGTTTTATTGTTGAAAATGAAATAGTAATGTGTTGGTGGCATACAGGTGGTTAACATACGTTTTCAGCTTTAATAGTTCTGCGAAATCAAATGCTTTATATTTCGTCAATTTGGCGATATGTCACTTGTCGTAAATCAAATGGCATAGTGCTGTAGTAAAATTTATCTCCTTATGGTGGAGCTAAAGTTGCACTATTTATATTTATATAATGTATTATAAAAGGCACAAAAAGCTGCAAAACGAACGTGCATGTGTTATTATCATGAAAATGATAAGTCGGTTGTGAGCGTAAATATTTGAAATTAATCAATCGCCTGCAATTAAAAAACATGCATTTATTCGTATATAAATGTGTTCTTATTGATACGGTTTAAATTAGATTTCATCCGTTCATAACAGATATAGACGAGTGTTCTTCTGGTGGCGATTTCTTTTGCGCAGCATCCTTCAACCAGACAAGGGTATGCGTGAACATTGACGGAGGGTACGTGTGTGTTTGCAACAAGGGATTTACTGGATCCAAATGTGAAAGCGGTATGTCTTACTCTATTAAATACAATTTTACTGTTACACACTTTTATCGAAATAGACGAATTTACATCAATTTCGATCAATAACTTATTGAATATGTTAGTTGGCTTACGTTAAAAGTTTATAATATGCTTTTTAGATATTGATGAATGCAATCATAAAACATCGTGCGGTGGCAATGCGGATTGTTCCAACACGTTCGGCAGATTCACATGTGCATGTCGTGCGGATTTTCCTCAGGGAAACCCGTATCTTGGCTGCTTCGGTACTGTTGATTCATAGAAAAGTCAAGTATTAATATTATCTAAGTAAATTTCCCTTGTATAGTATGTAACAACTGGTTATTTTGTCATGATTGCAGTTCGACCAATAGGTGATGTTTGTTTTGTAATCATCTTGGTGTTTAAGATCGCACAAGGCGAACTGGTATGCCAAGGTTTGTACGTCAATCGTTCAAAAGCTTCATATTGACTTTTTGCATAATATTTTCACAACGCAATCTTTATAATCAATACAATCTGAAACGGGTTCTCTATTTTCTTCCACAGAACCGGTTTTACTGGAGTTCAGTGGAGCGGGAGACAGATATAAGGATATAGACAATGAGATAATCAATGAGTACCAAATCTCAAGAAGGCTGCCGTACTTCGGGGAATATGTGCACTGGTTCAGGGTACATAAGTTCTTTCTGTGTCATTTCTATATATTCTTAACTAAGTCCGACTATCGCAGCCATATACTCATTTCGTTCATGCAAACGGCACGATCAGATTTGTTTGCATTTGTTCAGTCAAGTCTATGAAATCAGATAATTATATGAAAACCAACCTGGAAACGCATTCGCTTTAGTTGCATGTTTGCGTTCAATATTTTATATAAAACAATTCACGTGTAAAGAGGAAATTATATTAGCCTTATCTGGGTATTCCAGCCTAGCATGGACGGATTTATGTCGCTCGATTTCCAACCATTGTACAACCAATATGGAGGTGAAAATGCCACCGAATGGAAGGCTGCTGGTCAGAACCACAAGGTGATTGGTCCGCTATGGACAAACCTTGATAGCAGAAACATAACAGACGGAGGATTGTGGATTCACGTTTTCACTGAGAAAGACAAGTCTGACGTTGCAAAAATCCAGGACCTCATTCGCATGTACACCAAACAGACTGAGTTCAATGTCAGTATTGCCCTGGTCGCCACGTGGAAACACGTGACTGTCCATTCGCCTTATGAACCCGGATATGAACTCGTCAAGCATCAGGTACCTTTGAACTTAATTATATAAAATGTGGGTCAAAAGTGCACTATAATTTCATTGTACCAAAACTTTGATAACTTTCATATAAGTAAAAGTCTCTTGCATACGAACTAAAACCATACACTAAAACTCACTAAAACCCAACACTTTCTTACAAACAAGTTATTGCAATGTGTTGTCTTTTTGTATGATGTAACTTTGCAGGGCTATTTTTCAAATACGATAAAAGAGTTCAACATGAAATTGCATGCGTTATTCGATATCAATAAGCACAAGAAACATACCCTTATACTTTCTTAAAGAAGAGTTATTGCCCTTTGGTGTTTTTGTATGATGTTACTGTTCATGGCTATATAACAGATACTATACAATGAGAAAAGGCAAACCCCTTCAAATAATCTGTTCTTTAAGTTCTGCCCCATCAATACAAAAAAAGTTATTCGGCAGGGGAAATAAATTCAACGAATTGGTTTGTTTGAATTGGAATGTATTTGTTTTATTTTAGAACCTGTCGATGCAGTGTATGCTGATGTCAGACGGCATGTACACGTATATCATGTTCAACTACGACCAAGAACAATTTAGTATCAGACCGTTACCGGAAGTACCTGTTGCTAGTGGTTACACGCATCTGGATTACACGGGCACCATTCTGTCTGATAGGCATAACTTCACAAACCTTAATCAAGAAACCAATGTTGTTCCAGGTACCTAACCACGCGTCCTTATAGCAAATTTAATGGTATTTTCTTCGCTGTAATAGAGAATAGACACAGATAAACGTACTTTCTAGCCAAAGGTTTGATCTGAAGACTGGTTATTGATTTGAAGTCAAAATTCAGAATTTCCGAAAACGATATTCATAAGACATACAATATTTGTTTATGAGAGATGAGTGGCTGGCGTTAAAGATGTCGTGCATAGCTGAAATTAATGTGATATAACTATCAACGCGAATAGACCGGCTTGTAGCAAAATAATTATCGACATGGACGCAAAGGTTTTTGGTGTCAAAGATTTCGTTAAAGAGTTGTCTGTCACATGCATGCTTTTGCTTGGAGAAATATTATAATTGTGGTTCAAGAGATTGTTTCATTTTTATCCTCGTCTTATAAACGCATACAAGATTTAAGAATTCAAGGAAAACTAATTTGCACCAAGTTGACAGAACAATTAATTAGTAAACACACCTGTTTCGAAATGCAATAGTTTTTATCTGGAACTACTGTTTTAAAAGGAGTGTCCGGTAAGTTGCATTGCTTCGTACAAAAAGGACTTTGATCAACTGGGTTATGCCTTTTATTTCCAATATGTGCTGTCCGGATCTCATTAACTTTGAAAAAAAAACATCTTATCCTTGGAATAGGTTAGATTTGGGATAACACACTAATTAGGATACAAGCAGTGCTAACACATTTAAAACCCTTTCAAAATCAGATACCGTATCAATCGTTTTTCATGATTTGAATGAAACTATCATTGTTGGATAAAATGGGTTAGAAATGTTTGCAACTTCGGATTATAGGGTGTTTTTCAAACTTGTAAAGATCTGGATATAACGGGTAGATTTTGTTTTTTCTTTAACCTATTAATTGAGATTCGCTTTTAAGAACGTAAAAGCATTTTTGTGATTGAAGGGTGACCTGAATTGTGATAATAACCTCAAGCTTCGAGTATTCTTTAGGGTGTGATTGTGATGGCATTAACAAATCTTGCTGTAAGGACGTAAATACATACCCGTACAGTATAAGTATTTTTTCATAGATCACTGTACTTAACTGGTGCCCTTGAATTTGCAGGCCTCCGTGGAAGATGGTTATACAACGTAACTATTATTACCGACTCCATGAAAAATGAAATCCTATGCCAAACGTTTTACCGAGACAATAATGTTCAGCTTAAAGCATGGATTCAGAACCAGTTGGAATATGCACTGCCCTGTCCGTGTCAGGAGGTGCTCATGTTGGAGGTAACAAAACAAAATGTTTATGAATTGATTAAATAAAATGCAGGTTATTGATGTAGAACATGTGGAACAGTTTGATTTGGGAAATGAAGAACGATAGACTATCGTAAAGGAACATAGATAGAGTGCTATGTTTTCTGTTGTGACATTTATTTCAGGACTACACTTTCACTCGCAATGACTCCCTACGTCCCGGGTTTGGAAGTCACATGACGTGCTACGAGTCTTGGTTCTTCAGCGCCTATGGCATCAAACAGAGATGCTGCTATATGTGAGTAAGCACGTTGAGAAGTTACATCAATGCCGCATTTCCCGGTATTATGCAGGATAAAAGATGTATAGATCAAGCTTCAAACACAATTGATAAGGAAAAAATAGTTTATAAACATTATTTGATCGCATCCAACTCCGTTACAGTTCTATATATTCATTATTTTCTCTGTTGTTTCTTCAGTGACACAGGGTGGCGGACAGTAAGTCTGTATTTTTAGCTTATATTGGTATAATTTACGAATGCTACTGCTCATGTACCGTATGCTTCAAATACTCTCTTATTTACTAGGTTCAGCAAACTGCAGACGCAATACCCGGGCGCAATAGCAGCAGAGTTTGATAACCAAACAGTTGCCGATTTACTCGAGACGGGTTACAACCAGTGTTGCTCCCCTGGTGGAAGCCAGAAATACTGTCACCTGTTCCAGAACATCAACCCACCGGATAACTGCTCGAGATACACGATCAGCGATGAGATACCCACAGACGGAGGCAGCATGCAAGATGACTTTGGTGTTGAGAAGGAACACGAGGGAATGGCGAACGATGGGATACTTGGTCGCTTGGTTAGAAGTATTCAAAAAATGGTTGGACTGTGAGTTATGCATCACAGTCACATGACGATGTTAAACATTATGTGACCGAAGTGTGATAAACATTAGTAGTAGTGCTTAAATGTGTACATATGATGTTTGTTTTAATGTAGATTTTACTAAAAATATGTATTGTAATATGCATCTAGATTGAAGATAAGAAATGTGTTTTTAGTCAAACGCTTTTGATTTTAAACGCATTTAAAATTCATTAGCAAAGTATATTTTTCAGACGTTTCCTTAGAGTACTATTATTTCTAGATACACCGTGAATGTAAGTCTATTACATATGTTGTCAGCAGCAACAATGTGACAATGTTTGGAATATCTTTTGTGTATGCGCATCGCATATTATGTCAGTTTGAATGGTAGTATCACTGGTGTAATCTGTGTCTATTTTTGTGTGCTGTAAAATCCATTACTTCTTTATACAAGTCAGTGCAAATTGTACTTTAGTCATACTTTGTATTAAGGCTGAAGGTCGTGGGTTCGACGTAATAAGGATTACTTAGTTTAAGATGTTTCATTTATTATATTTCTAGCAGATGAGAAAGTTTGTATGATGCATATACTCATTGAACACTTTTAGAATGTTTAGAACCTTAAGTCTCTCGTAACTCTTTAAGCATGTTAAGAGTGGTTTTGTACATATATATAATGATTTTGTTCTGCTTTGCTGTGTTTGTATCATTGCATGTACAAAAGTGAGACGTTAATAAACTATAATGCCTGTCTGCGAATGGTGTGTAGCCTGTGCGAGGGCCCGGATGCTCCCAAACATGTGCTCCCGAAATTTCTGAAATTCAAAATATTTAACTAATGTTTTAAGTGCGCCAGAATTCCAACACGGTGCAGGAACGTTCTATAACCACTTTTCCATCAGTGGACTAGAAATAATTCAGGTACTTTTGAGTTTTTCAACGTTTTTTTGGACTAAGAAATGTGCAGACATTACCCCACCCACCAGTTAACACAGTGAGCGGTGCGCAAAACCCGCGGGAAAGATGTCCGCCTTAAGGGAAGTAAACTTTAATCTTACTTTTTGTGCACTAGTAGTATTCTTAATTGCTATTTCTTGCAATAACAGTAGCCCGTATGAAATATCCAACCAAGACTCGGAAACAACCAGTTTATTAAATCTTTGTATTTCATTGAAACTTAGAATGCCATGTAACCTGCATCTTAAAAATGAAATTAGGTCATGTTTGCTCATATATTTGTTATTGCTACAATCCGGAGACATTGGCCCAGGCCGGTAAAACACCCGTGTGGAATCTGTCATAAAAATGTAGGCTGGAACTCCAAAGCCATCCAATGCGACGGCTGTGATATCTGGTACCACGCGAAATGTGCCAATATAGGACCAGAATCATTTAAGGCACTTAATCATTCAGATGTATCTTGGATTTGTTTACTTTGAGGAATTCCCAACCTTACGTCGTCACACTGTATTGACTTAGAAAGCTTCGCTACAGAAAACCCCTTCCAACTAGTGAACCCAGATAGTTTACCTACTGAACACAGCAGCGTAGGGCCTTATGCTACGAACAAGGCGTATTACTCATCAACACCAAAGCGTGGTAACATCACACAGGACCTTACCTCCAACATCTCAAAGATCACGATGGACACTATCTCTTCTTCACACTCAAATAGTGTAGACAGTGAACAAACATATCATCATTTCTTGGTACCTCTTATGTCCCTGAACCATCTACTGAGGACAGTCACCCTCAAGACCCGTCTACATATATAGATAGAAACAATCTTAGATTATTAGTCATAAACTGTCCGGAACAAAAGAGCAGAACTCTATAACATCATATCGAGCTGTGCACCAGATATAATCATAGGCTCAGAAAAACATACGGACAGTGAATATTTCAATGCAGAAATTCTACCGTCAAACATACCCGCTGAACATAAATACCATATTTAGGAAAGATAGGAAAGAACTTATCGACAAAGGCGGTGGAGGTTCATGATCATGGTACGCCCAGAACTACCCGCTGAGGAGTGTTTATACTTAGACTCTAACTGTGAAATTATATGGTCCGAAGTAACAACATCGGCCAACGAAATTGTACTTGTTGGTGCATTCTACAGAGAACCAAAATCTAAATCAGACGCGGTCGATGAACTAAACAAATCTTTATCAATCATACGAAATAACCAATCCTACAAAAGCATGAAAATATTTTTAGGAGGTGGCTTCAACCTTGGTGATATTAATTGGGAAGTAGGTGGTACTTGCGTTGGAGCAAGTGACAAGAGTCAGTGTGATAAACTTATCCAGAAAAGCTCTAACAATTCACTTGAACAGATCAACACTCTACCAACACGACAAGGAAGAATACTAGACCTATTATTTACAAGTCATCCGACCCTAATTCAACGATGTTTTACCTGCCCCCCGATTGGACCGAGTGAACATGATATTCTATCAGTTGTTAACATTAAACCAATAATTAGCAAGAAAGCCCCAAGAACTGTTTTCAATTACAAAGAAGCAGATTGGTCTAAAATACGGAAAAATGTGTCAGATTTTGGTTTCGCTTATATTCAATCGGCTTCATCCAAGCATGTAGAAGAAAATTGGACTAACTTCAAAGACGCATTATTCTCGTCCATGGAAAAAAAACATTCCAAAAAAAGTGCAAAAAGGTAAACCAGATACACCATGGATGACACATAAATTAAAACGCATGATACGTAAAAAAAACTGTACAACAGGGCCAGGTATTCGCAAAGTGACCAAGACAAAGAAACATTTATTAAATATAGAAAAACTGAAGATATAGAAACGCCTTACACACATCTTATTTTAATTACATCCGTGGACTTATAGACCAAGAAAATGACAAAGCAAGTAAAAACTTGTATAAGTACATTAAGTCCAGGAAACAGGACACTATGAGCCTAGGCGCTTTAAAAAAACAACGGACGTATTGGTGAAAGCGTGAAAGACAAAGACGAGATGCTCAACGACCAATTCTGCTCTGTATTCACGAAAGAAGACCTCGGCAACATTCCAAAGAAAGTTTGTTCACCACATCCATGCATGCCAAATATTCAAGTTACAGCCCAAGGAGTGTCCAACTGCATCAAACGGCTGAATGTAAAAAAGCAAGTGATCCAGATAAAATGCCAATCATAGCACTGAAGGAAACGTCAGAAGAAATAACACCTATCCTACAGAACATTTACCAAGAATCGCTAAATACCAATGAAATACCAAAAGACTGGAAGCAGGCCAATATAGTACCAATCTTTAAGAAAGGCGACCGAACAAAACCGTCAAACTACAGACCTGTAAGCCTGACTGCTGGAGTCTCAAAAATGCTTTTACATATAGTTGTCTCTCAAATCATGAAACACCTAGATGATAATAACATACTTCATGAAAATCAACAAGGCTTCCGTACTCAAAGATCATACGAGTCGCAATTACTACCAACAACTGACGAAATTTCCAGATATATGAACCAAGGCCTCCAGGTGGACATGGCGATACTCGATTTTGCAAAAGCCTTCGACAATGTACCTAATCGTAGACTAGCCGAAAAGATGTCATACTACGGCTTACGTTACAATACCTTGTCCTGGGTGAGTAACTTCTTAAATAATCGCGTACAATAAGTTGTCATAGATGGCGAATCTTCTAACCTATCTCGGGTAACTTCAGGAGTACCAGAGGGAACCGTTCTAGGACCAACATTATTTCTTCTGTTTATAAACGACATTGCCACCAACATATCTTCGTCCATTCGTCTATTTGCTGATGACTGTGTCGTATATACACCGATAAGATCCCAATATGATCATAGATTGCTTCAGAACGATTTAAACACCCTGGTTGATTGGAGTTATTCCTGGCAGATGGAATTCCACATTGACAAATGTGCAATAATGAATATAAGTACAAAGAGAAACATCTCAAAACATGACTATACAATGCAAAGAAAATCTCTTGAAATTGTTAAAAACCACCCCTACTTAGGAGTTGAACTCCATGGAAAACTGAAATTTAACCTTCACATTGACAATATCACAGAAAATTCCTCCAGCGCCTTAGGATTCTTGAAACGCAATCTGAGACATTGGCCTAAACAAGTTAAAGAACGTGCTAACCACACATTAGTGAGACCTTAATTGGAATACAGTTCCACAATTTGGAATCCTCAACAGAAATCATAAGTTTCACAAATTGAAAAAATACAACGAAACGCTGCCAGATTCGTCCTTGGTAAACCTTTTAATTATCAGAACCCTAGAAGTGTAACATTAATGATCCAGCAGTTGAATTGGCCTTCTTTGGAAAAACGACGATATAACGCTGACTAAGTACTTATGTATAAAGTTGTGCACAACCTAGTAGCAGTACCAACATCGATCCTGCCAGTTCCATCAACTCGACACGAAATGAAACTCATCCCTTATCACTGTAAGATAAATGTGTACCAACATTCATTCTTCCCGCGAGTTATTGTTCCGTGGAATCTCCTACCTGACCAAGTTCTTCGGCTAGACACAGTAGACAGTTTTAAAGCTGCTCTACAGCCGTTGGTGGTTGTGTAACGGGCTATCATTAGCAGTGTATAGTGTACATATAAGTTGGAAATTTTAAGTCACATTTTATTTTGGGTGCATCGGACCACGCGCACATGTACAGTAACCCGCACCTTCACCCGATGTCCATTAGGATTTTGTGAAGTATCTCATCAAAGTCGAAGTCTGTCTGTCTTTAAGAAAAAAAATCGTATTATGTTCAGATGCTTAGAAATAAAAACTAGTCAGACTTTTATAACGAATTATGATATAAAATAAATATTTTGGATTCTAACACGGCACTGTTTTTCGTAGTTTTTTTTTAAAACTGATTGCATGAGAACTGTATTTGTCTAGCGTCTTTCGAAGACGCTAATTGACCAGCGCTTATAACTTTTGTCATCTTAGCGTGATTAAACACCGTAACGTCAATTTCATTCATAACATTGAGGAAATGATGTTAGATTTATTGAAAAAAAAATCACAAAGATCCAATATGACTTCAAATTCATCATACAACCGTTAATTCAAAATGCTAAAACAATCAATTAAATTTAGTTAAGTTTAATAATGTTTACTTTTTATGTAATTTTCAAAATAGACTGAACAAGGGACAAAATTGTCACAAAACCAGGTTTTCAATTTCAAACTTGTTACAAAGTTTGGTGAAGATCGAGGAAAAGTATTTGAATTAGAGAGCGGAAACCATTCTCAATGTTTAAAACACACTAAGTGACCCCGTGACCTAGTTTTTGACCCGGCAAGGCCCATGTTCAAACAAGGCCTCAAGATCATCTTGATAAAACTTCTGACCAAGTTTGGTGAAGAACGGATGAAAAGTACTTGAATAAGAGAGCAGACACCATGCTGAATGTTAAAAACACACCAAGTCACCCCATGACCTAGTTTTTCACCCGGCATGACCCTTATTCAAACTTGACCTAGACATCATCTAGATTAAACTTCTGACCAAGTTTGGTGAAGATCGGATGAAAAAAACTTGAAATAGAAAGCGGACATCATTCTGAATGTTTAAAACGCACTTAGTGACCCCCTGACCTAGTTTTTGACCCGGCAAGGCCCATGTTCGAACTCGGCCTTAAAATCGTCTAGATAAAACTTCTGACCAAGTTTGGTGAAGAACGGATGAAAAGTACCGATCGCCGTGGCCTAGTGGATAAGGCGTCCACCTCGGGATCGGGAGGTCGTAGGTTCGAGCCCCATGGGAAGCGTTTGTCTAAGGATGGATGTTTGTCATGGGACTTGTTCCGATTAGGCCGGCTCGTGAGCCGCGAGCGTTAAACATGAATGGTTACCGACTTCTATCCGCCTGGCGCCTGGCATAGTGATAGGAGTTGGGAGGTACATGGTATACAAAAAAGGTGTCTCATAAGTCAAATTGGCTGGCCCTTTCAATAGGGGTGACACTATAATAAACAAGACCTTTACCTTTACCTTTTTACTTGAATTAGAGAGCGGACACCATGCTGAATGTTAAAAAAGGCACTAAGTGACCACATGACCTAGTTTTTCATCTGGCATGACCCATATTCAAACTTGACCTAGACATCATCTAGATAAAACTTCTGACCATGTTTGGTGAAGATCAGATGAAAAAAACTTGAAATAGAGAGCGGAAACAAGCTTGTTTCGCCTGCCCACCAGCCCGCCCACCCACATTTGCCAATCTTATAACCAGTTTTTTCCTTCGCAAAAACCTGGTTAATAAAAATATATGTTTTGTGTCATTGTTGAACCGAAAATGGTTAAGTTTGTAATAAATTAAGCGCGTTTTAGAACGTGCATTTCAGAACTATGTTCAAATATTAGGTTAGCTTGATAATAATTTCAGAATAACCCAAACTTGATTCCCATCGTGAAGCGTCTCATTTGAGAATCGTACTTACTTCATTACAAAACGCATGGGTGAGGTTAAATACAATTCTCAAACTGTATAAGGTTGCATGGTTTGATCATATGAAAATCATAAGAAAGTATGCATAACCATGGATATGTATACATTTCTTCCACACAACTTTTTATTGCATTAACAAAGATTGCCGAGTTTTAAAAATTGTGTTAACTTACAAACGATTATGTGCATAAACTACCCTTGCTGCGTTAATGAGCCATAAATACATTTACGACCACTTATTTTCATAAATATCCCATAATTTGGAACTGTTATATAACAAATAACACACTTTCTTTATGATGCAGACTTTATTGATGTTTTCATTTACTCACATTATGTACACTTTTAATTAGAGCTGGCATATTAAATCAATAGATATAATTACTGCATGAATTTCAAATGTGAACAGAAATAAATGTTTAAAAAAAGTACATATTGATATATTACTTTCATTTTCTACACTAACAGTGAAGATGACCACAAAAAAAGTGACGAAGGTTGTTTAGTTAAAATAATAGACCAATCAAACATCTGATATACAAGAGTGAGTATAAAATCGTGTTGCAAAAAATATCTTCTAATATCATCAAAATAACAGCTCAAAAGGTTCAGGGTGAAAGGCAGGCCATTCAAGTGACATTATGTAATATTTTTTTAAATCTAGGATTTATTTAGTCAAATTTTTATGATTGAAGTTTCAGATCATAGTCTATTCATGTGCGATTTACTAATTGATTTTTTAGTAATTTTCAACAAAACAAAACAAGAGGGGCAGGAGGGGGGGGAGGGTTGGAAAGCTTATTATGTATGCAGAAGACCAGGTACAAAAGTACAACAAATCAGTAAACCTCAAAGCATCACGTACATTTTTGAATCATTAAATATTACACAAAATACAAAAAACATGCATTTCATAACAACATAAGGCATAAAATCACAAGTGTAACAAAATAACAGTTACAAGACAGTATTCTAAATATTGTAAATATGTACATTGTTCATGTTGATACACTATGTTCACTTTTTTCTTTTTAACTCCTCAAACCTGCGTGAAAGGTCATCAAAGTCTACATCTTCACCTCCAGAGGACTTGGAGCCCGGGGGGTCAGGCAGAATGCTGTTGGGCACGGCCGGTAGTTCAGGGAAACTGTCCTCATATCCTCCACCTCCCTCTGTAAGGGGAAACAGATGAGATATGTACCCAACGATGACAGAATGAAATACTATTGTCCATCAACAATAGGAAATACATTGCAGATGCAAACAACACATGCATATAAGTTAACACAATTAATATGTGTCCTGGAAACAACAGTGTTTAATCTACTTGCAAGGAAACAAGATTTTACAAGATTAATTATGCAAAATTGAAAAGACAAACATGTTTTGATTAATATGTTGATGGATCTGTGTAATCAGATTCATGTGCTTTTTCTGCTTTATTATATTTGTCAATCGATACAGTTTACTGTTATGACATTTGAGTGATATGGAAGATATTGAAAGGAAAACATATCAAATATATTTATTAAACTGAGTTAAAATACTTCTAAAACACAACAATAACACTTAAGTGTGAACGTCTTAAGCTGCTAATATTTCCCCCCAAACTGTCAATAAAATGCTTAAATTTAACCTAAAATCCAGCTTTTTGTGTTTTCCCCAATAACAAGGCTTGTCACCATAGGATGACATAAATTATGCCCCCTTTTTTCACATTTTTCGAAACCTAAACGCAGAACCTACACGCAAAGTGTGACGGAATTTCAGACAGACGGACAGACAGACAGACAGTGCGATCACTATACGCCCACCTCCAGGGGCATAAAAAGGCCAGGCCTCCCCACTCCCCAAGAAGGACAAAACTGTGAATACATATATAATATTCATATATTTTGATCAAATGTTCAATTTTTCTATGCATGAACTGTATGAACTGTTTTCACACCCTTATCATATACATACTTGGGAAGTTCATATTGGATGTGTAGGGGGGCGGGGGCGAGTGCTCCTGACCAGGGGCTGATGGGGCGGCACTGGCCCCTCCATTCTGGTAACTGGCCCCATGCCCAGAGGGTGGTGTGTTGGGAATGGGTGGCGGTTCTTTACCACCCTGGAATACAGAATGTTCAATATATGAGCCTCACTCAGGAAAAACAGGGTTTAAAGCATGTGCGTAATGTGTCGTCCCAGATTACAGGCTAATAAGTAACTACACAATACGCGTTTATGGTATCTTTGGTTTAAAGAAACTCTCAAAACAGGGTTTAACGCATGTGCGTTAGGTGTCGTACCAGATTACAGGCTAATAAGTGACTACACATTTTGCTTTTATGGTATCTTTGGTTTAAAGAAACTCTCAAAACAGGGTTTAACGCATGTGCGTGAGGTGTCGTCCCAGATACAGGCTAATAAGTGACTACACTTTCCGATTTTATGGTATCTTTGGTTTAAAGAAACTTTCAAAACAGGGTTTAACACATGTGCGTGACGTGACGTCCCAGATTACAGGCTAATGAGTGACTACACTTTTCGCTTTTATTGTATCTTTGGTTTAAAGAAACTCTCAAAACAGAGTTTAACGCATGTGCGTGACGTGTCGTCCCAGATAACAGGCTAATAAGTGACTACACTTTTCGCTTTTATGGTATCTTTGGTTTAAAGAAACCCTCAAAACAGCGTTCAACGCATGTGCGTGACGTGTCGTTCCAGATTACAGGCTTATAAGTGACAACACATTTAGCTCTTATCGTATCTTTGGTTTAAAGAAACTCTCAAAACAGGGTTTAACGTATGTGCGTAAGGTGTCGTCCCAGATTACAGGCTAATAAGTGACTACACTTTTCGCTTTTATGGTATCTTTAGTTTCAAGAAACTTTCTTCTTGGCAAAAATCCAGTTAAGGAAGAAAGTTGCATCCCTGATTAGCCTGTGCCAAATCTGGAACGACACTTAATGCACATGCATTTAACCCTCCTTTCCTAGAATGTGGTCCATATCTTTTTGAATAAGAGAAAATAACAATTATACATCATTCAATTCACTGATGTAATATTTATGTTACTTGGTTTGGAGAAATATTAAAAAAATATGTTTAACTAATAATCGTAGAAACAGTCCAAAAATAAATATATGAATATGTTTAAATAATACATGTTTCTCTATGGCACAGCAGCAGTGAATCTTAAAACAGATTTCAATCTTTGAACAGTGGCTTAAGCCCTTTTAATTCGCCATTTGCTGAGACGGATGTGGTTGCTGGGGCGGTGGATATTGTTGCTGGGGCGATGGATATTGTTGCTGGGGTGGTGGGTAGTACAACGCACCCTGGCTCTGTGGTGGCGGTTGCTAGTGTCCATAAAATACAAAAAAAATGTTACTATGTGTATCATGCACATTGTATCAAGCAATCTATTTAGAAAAGACTGTCTGTTTGTATGTAAAAATTGTACAAAGTAAAACATCAGTTTCACATAATTAATGTATTAAATCATTTGTTAAATCCCTTCTGACAGATCATGATGAAGCTCATTCATATCAGAATGTGTCCCAAAAACAGGATCTACCAATCTAAAGATAATTTCCCTGTAATTATTGTTTATTGACTGATTAACAATTATAATGCAATAGTCTTTAATAACAAAAATTGGTAAATATGATTGCAATTAATTTATATTGAGAACTTCGTGTATATTTAACTATGCTGCGCTTGTGACTGATTTTGCTTTGGACAACAAGTGTGTTATTTGTTCACATAAGACTTGTTTTGGGAAAAATGGGCAAAATGCATGTGCGTAAAGTCTCTTCACAGCCTTAGAAACAGGTTTTTTTGCTAAGAAAATACTTTTTTTTATAAGCAATATACTAGAAAAGTGGAAAGTGTTGTCCCTGATTAGCCTGTGCATTAGACTGCACAGGATAATATGGGATGACATTTTTCCCACATGCATTAAGCCCAGTTTTCGCAGAACATCGCTAATAGAAAATTCAGGCTACCTGGTAATATGCATGAGGCTGCATCATGCCTCCACCTCCTCCTTTTCCACTACCAGCACTGGCTCCTCCCGTCTTGCCATCATCCAGATGGACCACAATGGAAATTAAGGACCACAATGGAAATAAGGGATATTGCTCTTTTTTGTGTAATCCTTGGCGTTAGTTTGCATGCCATAGTGCATTCAATGCATGTACTTTTCAATTATGATTGTTTTTTACTTCATATTGTTTTATGTACATGTTGTTTTTAATGCATTGTGTGTATGTATGCTTTCTCCGAAATAAATCTATCTATCTATCTAGATCGATCAGCATGTTCTCCGCCAGAAGAATCTCGTCCTGTCCCATCCCGGACGGATCCCCCTCAAACGAAACGTTATACGACTTGGCGATCTCAATCATGTACCGTTCTATCAGAATCTTTTGCGGAGCCTGAACGCCGAGTTTATGCATGACTTTCTCACTGACATTGTCCAGGGAGTTTGTGCGACAGGCCTGTCCGTACTCTTTGCCGTATTTGATTGTGAGGTGGTCGGCGATGACCTTGATATCCGGGCAGTCGGTCTGCAGGCGCGTTGACGCCGAGATCAGGCTGGCTAACTTCAAGGCTTGAGTCCAACTCCGTACAATCAGAACACACAATGATTTGTTAAGATTCACATTGTTTTAATATTCATATAATAATTTGAAAAAGTAGGTTTGCCTTAGTTAAAGTCTTAGTTTGTAGGGAATAAGTTATGCAGTTTAAACGAAACCCGTTTATGTTTCTTGGCACTACATCTCAGTGTGTCATTGCTATCAACACATGACTTGTCAGTTAATGATACTATTAAAAATAACAATTATACAACACAATTATAACTGTAACATAATCACAAATATGTTTTTTTTGTAAACTTGTGCACAAATATATTTAGTTGGTACAAAATTAAATATATATTGTAGACAATTTGGAAAAAAAATATGTTCCTTTTTATTTTGGATACTGTGCGATAATACATGTAATGTTTGCATTCAATTCATTTTATGTAATACAGAGCTTAACAGTATGCTGATCATTCAACCGAACATCTCCGTTCACTATTCAGGAACTACTTTGGCTCCGAGATAGCTGTATTTCGCCTGGTTGGGATTCTACACCCAGTTCCTTGTGCCACCGTCCATTATCGGTCTGATTATCTTTTTATACCGAACTATCTACATGGATGACAGCTATCCGAGGTACAATACCGATCATTAACGTCTCTTATTTGAGCCTCTCTCTTGGAAAACGAAGTTAAATGCATGTGCGTAAAGTGTCGTTCCAGAATATCCTGTGCAATCCACACAGGCTAATCAGGGACGACATTATTTTTTTTCATTTTTCGCTTAAAGGCAATCTCTTCTTGCCGACTGCACATGCTAATCTGGGACGACACTTTACACACATACATTAAACCCCTTTACCCAGAGCAAGGCTTAATTGCGATTTATTTCTTCTGAGTCAAAAATGGTCTTTTGTGAAATTGTGATATAATTCTACATGCAAATTTCATGGCAAAATGTTTTAGCCATTCTAAACTTTTTAAGTACTAAAGTGTGGTGCAGTAGGAAGGTCGCTGTGATGTAGTGGATATTGTGTCCCCCTGAGCTCTAGTTCTACCAAAGAAATGGACTAGAGAGCGTTTTAATAAGCTTTAGGCTTTCGATGCAATAAAGAAAACCAGAACAATCCTATCCAGAATGAAATCATTATATTTATTGCGTGTTGTGTTCTCTACTGCGCACATTTTAAATGACATCATTTTAATTTGTGTATATCGGTCACCATAATAATAAGTTAAAACTTTCCCAAGGAAAATACCCTCGATAATGTTGAAGAACTTAAGGTCTTGCCGTTTTTCCACTATGTATGTATGGACCAAATGTATAAATCTGTATAAATGTCATGCTTTTGTTAGTAAAATATGTTAAAAGTTTAAAGTAAAGTAGTGCAATCAAGCTAAAATAAATAGATTTAAAATGTTCAGAAGTTTGATTAAGTTTATTCGTCATTGACAAGAACTTTGTTGTTGTTGTAGGAAGGCAATCAAGTTGCTGAAGCGATTGTACCGTCATAAGTGGCTCAAGGAGACGACAGAGCAGAAGGCCAAGATGGCCGCCTGGGAGAAGGACTATCAACTGGAGAAACACTCCAGCCTCTACAATGAGTACCTGGAAATGGGTGGGTGGCTGCGTTTATTGCTTACTGTTGTGTGTCTGTGAACTAATGAGCGTCGTTCTTGGAAAGAAAATGGGGCTTTATTCATGTGCGTTTAGGGTCGTTTCATATTAACCTTTGAAGTATGCACATGCTAATCAGGGAGGGCACTTTTCGCTTTAACGGCACTTTTCATTTAAAGGAAGACTCTTCTGAGCAACAGTCCAGTCTAGGCTAAAAGTGTCATCCCAGACTGCAGACTGCACAGGCTTATCTGGGATAAAGCCCAGTTATCCCACAATGCGGTTCATTTTGCTGCTCGGAAGTAGTATGTTTGATTCACTCTTGTCAGTTGGTTTGTTGGTCAGTGGGTTCGGCAGTGGGCATAAAATGTGATAAGTTTGTTGGACGACACTTTTCAAACCTGCATTAAGACCAGTTTTTTCCAGAACAAGGGTCATATATCTTTTGTTTTTCTTTGCAGTGTTGCGGTATGGTTTCCTGACCATCTTTGTGGCTGCATTCCCCCTGGGCCCCTCTGCTGTCTGCTAAACAACATCATCGAGATTCGAACCGACGCCGTAAAGTTCTGCACGGACTTGCGCCGACCCCTAACAGAGAGGGCGGCTGATATTGGTAAGAATGTCATCAACATTTAATTGTGTGGCTGCATGCTTTTGTAGAGGTTTTGTGTTGTTTTAGATACTTTCTATGTGAAGTTGGGATATTTAACTACTGATAAGTTTTTGGATAAATGAAAAAATATATTATTTCTGAATTTAAAAAAATGAAGTCTTAAAATTCATATAAAACATTATATTCTTATTAGTTTGTTGCCTTGCTGTAAATATATATCATCTACACTTATCCAAATAGTTCATGGGTAGTTAGTAAATAAGAAAATAAAGATAAAACAATTATATCACCTGACTGTGTTGTTTGTATACATTTAAAATTCAACAGTGTAACCGTTAAAACAAGTTGGCAAAATTGCCGCATGTGCCCTTATTGCATAAAAAAATATGATTATGTGAGCAAGTCCCTGTTAGTGATTAGCTTCGATACAATAAATGATGGATAAGTTTGAACCTCTCATTTACTTGTCCTTTTGCAGGAATCTGGTATGAAATCTTGTATGCTATATCACGGCTGGCAATTGTGTCCAATGTAAGTATCTTCTATTTTGCCTTTTTTTCACTCAACCATTTTGTTTGGAACATTTAACTGCTGGAATGTAATATGGTGAATAATGGCTTCATGATCTTCTTATATTATTTGTGCGATAATGAGATCTGGGTACAACATGATATGTATACTTGCTGCAACATGCTTATGCAAATATTTTCTCTGTTTTCCTAGTTTTATATGCTCTTATCAGGCATTGCAAACAGTTGTTCAGGGTTGTCATTACAAATGCAATTTCTAATCGAATTCATTATTTTAAACCTTCAGACAATCCTTTGGTTCAGAACTTTAAAAAAAATACACAATTGCAATCTGCAACTGCTGGCCCCGTAAGCTAATGGCTTCATGCCTTTGACTTAGATAACAATGTATAGTTCCATTTCCTTAAATCATTACATGTGCTTAAAGTGAAGTCCCAGATTAGCCTGTGCAGTCCGCAATCGGGGACGACACTTTCAGCCTGAACTGGATTGTCGCTAAGAAGAGTTACTTTAAACAAAAATACTATTTAAGAAGTAAGTGTTGTCCCTGATGTTGCCAATGCCTACTTCCACCTTTTTTTGTACTCTTGCAGGCGTTCAGTATAGCCCTAACGCCAGACTTCATCCTACGGTTGGTGTACGTCTCGTACTACAGTAACAACCAGACACTGGTCGGCTACACAGAGTGGGGTCTTTAAAAGTTCAACACCTTATACTTTAAAAAGGACAAGAGAGTCCCAGGAGCCGATGCCTGTTGGTGCGTTGTCAAAAATAGTTCAATTGTGTACATTTATCATGCCCCCACTCCCTTCGAAGAAGGGGGGGGGTAAAATGTTTTGCTGGTAGACCAGCTCGTTTCTGATCAGTAACTTGTGAACGGATGAACCAATTGGCTTGATACTCCACATGTGCATTGGCTTTGGACAGTAGATCACCCCAATTGAAATTGGGGTCACTACTTCAAAGTTTAAGGTTTTTGTCACAATAAGTGTGAAAAGTGTTTCCTATCAATAACTCGTCACTGATTTGACCGATTGGCTTGATACTTAACATGTGCATTGGTCTTGGACAGAAGAAGATGACCCCTATTGAAATTGGGGTCACTAGTTCAAAGATCAAGGTCACCGTGACATGGAGTGTTAAATATGGTCAGTTGTGTTGCAAAAAATCCTGTGTCAAGGCCGGCCCTGTTTGGTTGGGAGGGGCATATGTCTCCCACCGCCGAACTCTTGTTAAATCTAAATAACATATTGGTTTCATTTCTGTGACATAAAACTGTTTTTCCATTTGCATAAGATGGTTACTTTATTTTCTTTTGCTAAAATTATTTGTGATTCTAAGTTTTCTCCTCCAAAAATATCCTTTAACGGTGCAGTTACATTATTAAATGACACTTCCAGTGAAGTCATGAAGTGTCGTCCCTGATAAGCCTGTGCAGACTGCACAGGCTAATCATGGACGAAACTTTACGCAAATGAGTTATGCCCAGTTTTTCACCGAGGGAGGCTCATATGATTACTATATTCCAGGTACCGAGATTTCCGCTACCCTTCCGGCTATAAGGATGAGACAGGGGAGCCCATGCAGTATGAGTTCTCTGAGAAATTCTGGCACGTTCTTGCTGCCCGCTTTGCCTTCGTTGTAGTCTTTGAGGAAAGATGCTTGTACTCTAATATTGGTTATGTTTTCGTTTTTTGTTGATTATGCAGTCATAAATGGGAAATTATTTTTATCTTTATAAAGAGATTTCACTTCAAATGTGTTTTTTTTTAATTTTATATGTATATCAGTACTTTCTTTTCTTTGTATTTTTCTTTCATTTGTAATAACTGGCCAATCAAAATAGATACTTTTCATTTGTATAACATCATAAGACATATTTCCCCCTATCCATGACCTATTGCATCAAAACAGATACTCTATTCAGCTCATCCCCATAATTTGAGTTATGTTCTGGGAAAATTGTGTCCAATGCATGTAAGTAAAGTGTCATCCCTTATTAGCCTGTGCAGTCCACAAATGCTAATTAGGGACAACACTTTTTGCATTTTTAATTTTCCTTTTCAAGAATGTCTCTTCTGAACAAAACTCCAGTGTAGGTGGACAGTGTTGTCCCTGATTAGCTTGTGTAAACTGCACAGGCTAATCTGGGAGGACACTTTGTGCAAATGCATTGTACCCAGTTTTCTCGGAACAAGGCGCATTATTACTTGGATTCCTCTCACATACTTAAGAACCTGTTCATTTATTTATAACAACTGGCCACTTGAAATTGATAATTTCAATTTTCACTCGTTCATAAGGCATATTTCCCTCATCCATAACTTATTTATCAAAATCTACATCTATTATGTCAATACCGGTAATAAATCAAGCAAATATAGACGAATTTTTGAAGGAATTCTATAACATACTTAACAATTATCATGTAAACATACTACACAATTTGTAATTTATAAAGGTGAATAAAATCTACATAACAAAATAAAAGTAAAAAAACAAAAACAATCATAAATTAAAAAAAGATACTCCTCTATTTTGTTCATTCCAGCTCTAAACTAATCATAACTTGGATGTTTCTTTCCCCTCCCCCAGAACCTGTTGGTGGTGACCACAAGCCTGGTTGCGTACCTGATCCCAGATGTGCCGTCCAAGGTGAATAAAGAGATCAGACGGGAGGCGTACATCACCAGTGAGATCGTCAAACAGGTAAGTGAGCCTTTCTCTGTGAAAAGAGGGTGTAATGCATGCGCGTAAAGTGTCGTCCCAGATAAGCCTGTGCAGTTCGCACAGGCTAATCAGGGAAGACACTTTCCGCCTAAACTGGATTTTCGTCAAAAACAGTTTTCCTTTATACGAAAAAATACAATAAGAGCGGAAAGTCTTGTCCCTGATTAGCCTTTGTGCAGTCTGCACAGGCTTATCTGGGACGACACTTTACGAATATGCATTAAACCCACTTTTAACAGAGCAAACCTCAATTTCATTTGCCCAGCAAAAAGGTTATGACCCCAAATCCCGCCATTGTCTGGGATTCTTTAAAGACGTATTTTGAAGTGGTCAACAATCTGTGTGTACATATGTACATAAACGTGTATGTCCATAATTTGCAATAGAGTTTCACACGTTTTGCCGCATTTATTTCAAATATAAAATTTATGAAATTCTTCATACTGTCTTCTTAAATTATACGTCATTTCCCGACCGTTAATAAACACTACAATCAATCACTTCAAATATTACTTAATAAAAACAGAGTACAACTTCCTATCACATTATATTATTACGTAAATTATCGTCAAACAGACAGACCTGCAAAAGGCCAAGGAAAACTCTGTCACGGACATCCTGCTCGGTAAACTGCGGAAGGGAGGTGCGGAGGGGGAGAACGGGTCGTCAGCACGGAAACGCAACGGAAGGGGAGACGATGATGCAATTGTGCGGGTTGGTGAAGTGTCAGTGTCGAACATTTGATAAGAGATCAAAACATTTGATAAACAATCAAAATTGGACAAGTCTGTATTATCTGTTAAAGCCCTCTTGTGGTTAATTTTCAACCGTACTTGCTCAAAGCACTAATATTGTTGTAGATTAAAATGGTGTAAATATAAGGGCTTGTTCAACCAAACTGCATTTTGCAATGATTAATTGAGGGATTCGTAGTTAAAACAAATTACGGATTTAGCTTGAAACTATTTTATCTGATAAGGAAATTACTTTGGTGCGACTCTGTTTCTAACATTTCCTTATGTGACTCCATGATCGTTTATGAGTACCTTCATAATTAGCTTGTTTCAAGGTCTGCATTTGCTTTGGTTGTGTAATTAGAATTCTTGTTGTAGTGATTGTGCTTTTGCCTCTTTTTACAAGACATTATTAATAATATACTGGAGTTTCATGCCTAAGTGATATATCTCGCTTATATCTCAGATTTATTTAACATAATTTGAATACACACTGAAGATTTACATTGAAAGCAACTGTCTATCTCTGAAAAGTTTCTGGTAATTAAGTTGTATTTTAGATTACAGAAATGTTAATGTGTACATAAAGGATTGAGCGAGAAACTAATGTATCTCGTTCAAATATCTAAATCAGTTGCAATTGTGTTACACTTGAGTACTGACGAGTACCCAGTAATGATATAACCAATCAGGTATTAGTGTATGTTTATGTATTACATATATACTATTTTCCATACATGCTATGTATGTAGTTGTATACACTTGTAAAGTGATAGGAAGTTGTACCTTGTTTTAATACTAATATAATATGTAGTTATTGATATAATTTTTGTGTTTATGTATTGATAGTTATTTTCATCCTCATGTCTTATATATGTATAAATAATTTTTAATGTTCCTTTTTATCTTATCTAAGGTGATACAAATACAAATAGATGGACATTATTTTAAACAAAATCAGGCTATCTGAGAGTATTTTTAAGGAATGTGTCATGAAACTAGTTGTAATTGGCCGGTGTTGCTTGAGTTTTAGTATATTTCAACATTTTCATCATTAACTTGTGTCATTGTGTTCTTCTTCAGATACAGCACTCCTTCTTAATAGAAGATGTTGTGTCGATATGTGTAAATATGTCCAAATATTATGCTTATTTTTTTTTCTGCCCTCATCAATTCACAATATAAAAGAAGAATTAAGATGATAGTACAGTAATGAATTCTCTTAGATTCATGTCGGTTGTAATGCACCATGCGGGTCACACATGTTACATGTGTTTGATCTGGTCCCAACTGCTGTGTTTTTGAAAGGTTTTAATTTCTACCTCCTTTGGCTATACAAAGGCTCAAACATGGAGCCGCAATTGGAGCTACTTGTTTATTTTAAAGCATTCGGCCTTTGGCAGCCAATTGTTTTACATGTTAAGGTTATAACAGATTTCTTTTCTTAGTTTTATTGCATTTTTTATACTGCAAGAATGATTGTGTATATTTTTTAATACAATATTAAGTTGTTTATTACATATTTATAACAGGTTGTGTATCGTTGTAGGACTTAAATTGTAAATCGCTGCTTCTTTATGTGTTCATTTCAATATTTCAATTATAACGATTATGTTATAAAAAATCCAAGCAGAACACTATTATATTAATTTCTTATAGATCTGTTGGGTGACACAATAAGCTCACTTTGAGTTTAAATAATATACACATTAATTGCAGTTACAATTACAATGGTATTATTATTTCTTTTATTCTCTAGTGTGATATTAGTTTTAACATTATTCCTTATTGGTTTTTAATTTGCGTTGTTATTCTGCGTTTTTTCATAACAATTGTTCTTTCAACCTATGGCTGTAACTTATGCCTAATACTTTAATGTGTAAACATGTATTCGTATACGGTGCAATATGTGTATATTTTTGTACCGTTCATTATTATTGAACATAAGTCTTGCAAAGATGCACACAATGCCTTTTTCCTGTTTGTTGAACACTATGTGTCCTTAAAATGTGTGTATTAACGGAATATTTATATAAACAACTATTATTTTACTTTTTTATACACATGTTTTATCATTCTATTTACTTCTTTAAATGTAAGTTCTGCTTGTGTTATTTCTGGAATTTTTCTAAATTGATCATTCACCGTTTTCAGGTATTTTTTATTTATAATCACTATTCAGATTACATGAATGTGCCACGTTTGACATATGTACGATTATTTATCAATAGAAAAGATATAATGTTAAAGGTTAACAAATTTAAGGTTAGTGAACCGAATATGTATTAATATAAATACATCTAATGTTAAAGTTTAAACAAATTAAGGTTAGTGAACTAAATTAGTATTGCTCCAAACGCTCAAAAACATTTTTTATTATTATAAAACCAGATCTAAATGTTCAACCTAATCTGAATGTAAAACTATATCTGAATGTTAAACCAGATCTGGACGTTAAACTATATCTGAATGTTAAACCAGATCTGAACTTTAAACTATATCTGAATGTTAAACCATGCGTGTGAATACGAATAATAATTTGAGAACTGAATCTATAATGCATGTATTGTTTATATTTGCACAGTTATCGAAGTGTGACGTTAATTCAATTAAAATCTATAGAGTACTTTTACCCATGCATAATTGTTACAAATGCCTTAAATATTTTGCAAGTTAATTATATTTGAAATATTAATTAAATTTGTTAAAATGTGTTGATATATTGCTGAATCATATGACACCCTCTGCACAGCTCTTATATTTATTTGCACAGTGTTCAAGTTTTCCCTACACTACTTTACCCTGTTCTGAGTGAAATGGTGTGTTGTTGGTAATAGACTAATGTGAACCCAAATGAATATCTCAAACTATTAGATACTGCATGCATGAATCTCTTATGTGTATCTTACGCTGTTGATATCTGTATATTTTATAAATTAATAAAAAGATTATATAAGTAATTAGAATTTGTTCTTCAATCATACCCTTCCCTGAGAGGTGCAATGTCTTTTAATACACGTTGCCCGTTAATACACCTACAAACAAAAATTGGACACCCTGTGGTGTACATTGTACTTTGCCCCTAACAGAACATCAGCCCAATACGATGAATAATAAATCAAAATAAACATACCTCTATCCTTTAATTATTTCCATTTAAGTTCTGCCTTGAAAGGGACTGTGTCACAGTTTGAAAAAATACATTTTTTTGTAAACAATTGTCTTAGATTCCAGAAAGAATGTTTACATTTTCCACCCAGCTTACTAACATTCCTGACTAAGGAAAATGTTCAAAATATGTGTTTGAAATAAAATCAATCATAATAAGAAAAAAATACAAAGCATTTGCAACATTTTTCATCGATAATCTGTACGCTATATCATGGCTGTAAGTCGGGTGCAATGTAAGTATCTCGTATATTGCTGACATTTTACTTCATATTTTTTGTTCCGAACATTTAACCGCTGGAATGTAACTTAACTGAACCCGTACATGTATGTAGACCAACCCGTACTCCGCTATGTGACTCTTTACACTCAGATTTATCGCGGACACGCGGTACAAACACATTGGCGACTAACCTACGCAAATTCTTTTTTTTCCAAAATACAAATTCACGAAATTTCGCAAGACATTGTAAATTTGTAAAAAAATCCATGAAATTCCACGCCAACGAATACACATGATTTTAAGTATTCATCAAATTGTACCAGTAAGTGTTAAATTATTTTATTAAAATATTTTTAACTTAAAGAGTGATTGTCCAATTTTGTATCACCTATAATATATAAGTTTGGTTTTACCGCAGTTATCAATGCAACAAGGCTAATTTTATTCAAATTGTGGGGATTCATTTGATGGTGGATGATAGAATCGTCATTGTGGCAAATCGTTACTAATTTTGCTAGCATTCATATAAACAATGTAATCAAACCCAACGGAAACTCTTATAGTGCTGGGTCAACCAGAAAACAATGGATTTCAAGTATTAACTACATGTTATGTTTTTTACGGGGTTTTCCCAACAAAAAGGAAAGATATTTACCCAAAGATCTACAAAGATTAGCGTTATCGGGTTTTCACGGCGACGTAATTTCAGCCACGTGACCAAAGGCGACGCGCTTGGTCTTATCGTGATAATCTTATCTACACATTTGCACACATGTGTAACAGACATACCAGTATACGCTCTAAATCTACAATGGGGACATAGTCTCCCTCGAAAATAATGCGTTTGCGACTCTTTCGAAGATGTGTATGCAATATGTGTTTGTGTTGCTTACATTATTTACCCGAAATACGTGAAGGCAAAATCAATGTATTTGTTTCCTGGTTTACAGTTTAATCTAAAATTGACACTTTATTTTGAAATTTTAACAAAGAAATAGATCAGTTAAGGAAATATAGAGAGCATCTCCGCAACAGTTTAATATAAATTCATCAATTTTATTTCAGCCGTTAGGTTTTTATATACATTTTAAAAGGAACCTTGATTAAGAAACATTAATAGAAATAGAGGCATTTTTACCTCTGGCATTTTTACCTATGGCATTTTTACCACTTCACTTCTGGCAGTTTTACCTATGGCATGTTTAACTACATTCGAAATGGTTTGCCTTGAAGTGATACGGAATTGGAAAATAACTTGACGGTTGATATAATTTCCGTTTATCGATATTATTTCAATTAAGATGATTACTGCCGTTCTCAGATTTGAAACATTCATTGCGGCTTAAATTACAAAGCGGAATGCTTTTTGTCGGTCGTTCAGAAAGAGGCATGCATTAAATAATTGTAATACGTGTGAATGATAGTTTTAAACAAGAACATCATGGGGTTCATAGCTCTTAAAAGTGTTGAGTGTTGGTAAGTACTTGGTATTATTAGCTTGACAATACTATAATTTCGGATGAAAACTGACACAATATATACCCTGTTTTTTTAATTGGGACGTGTCCGCATGATTAATTACACGATTCATGGGGTTAGCATATTTCTTGTGAAATAGGAGGTCAGTGTCAACATTACGCATCGCACGAACAATTTTGAAGCATGGGTAGTTTATGAGGAAATACAGATATAATGACATAATGATGTCGATATTTGTTGATAAACAATTTTACATTCGTACAAGTATGTGACCCCTGTTGCGGTAGATTATATAAATTATTGGTTAAAAAATGAACTTGTCACGGGACAAACTGCGTTCGCTCATGTAGTATCAAAGGCATGGGAAATTTACTAGTTTATAAGCACGACTAATTAAAGAACCTGAACAGTCATACTCCGTCACGATTTTATTTTTCATTTTATCTCATTTAATGCAGTTCAGAACGATTTTGGAGATGGATGTTTTAATAATATGGTTGGGTGGAGTATGTGTTGGAATGGTCAGTCTTTTAATATGTATTACTAATTCAACATAATGCATATTGCATTCGTTTTATTCTGTACGGGGAATGCACGAGCAAAACACTATACGTTCAGCAATAAAATGTGTAGCCGTTATACTGATAAGAGTGCATTAATTAACAAACATGTGTATCGTTTAATGAAGGTTGATGACCGAATTACAATTACTTTGTATTCCATTTAACCGTTCAGACCCAATTTGAGTGAACATGATTTGAAATAAATATAACTAGTAAGTACGCCATGATTTTACATGTGTGTGAACAATTTTATTCTCCATATGTTTCACAGAGTCAAAGTTTTACAACTGTTGTAGCTATATCAGCGGCAAAACAACTAATTATCACACCATTTCCGCAAGCACATGTGGCGGAAGGTCATTACCTGAGCATGAGCTGCTCATGGAATGGTACTGATGTTGTCAGTGGTATTATATGGCACGAAAACGGCTTATCCCTGGGAACAATATCTATAACTCAATCCAGGCCTTGTGATATATATGGCGAATTACTCAATTACAACGAATTTGACGTCGGATGCGATGGTAATAACACATTTTCTGTTACAATCAATAACGTGCACAGACGCAGGAATAACGCACAGTGGAGATGCGAAATGTTGATAGGAGGAAGGTATATCAGTAGTGGGAGCACAACTATAGCCGTCGAGGGTATGTTTTCTGTTGTACCAATTACCAATTGTCCGTAAGCAAAATGCCGATGAATAATGAGGTTTGATAGTTAATTACTTATTTAATTGTATGATTCCAAAGTTCACTTGTTGTATTAGCTTCCTTTTTTTCCATTCAGTCAATTCATTGATAATTCAGAGTCCCATAAAATATATTTGATGTATTGACAACGTGTGGTTATTATCCATAACGTTTTAAAATATATATACATTCAAGACTAACACATATACTTCATATTCACTCCAAAGCGTTTCATCGAAAACATGACATGATAAATATTATTTAATATCTAGTCGGCATATCTGGAGTTGTGATGCTTCCGTTATTGCCGCCAATGATAATAGCGGCCACACAGGCAACGCTGAAGTGTCGAACATCCGGCGGCTTACTGCCTGCCAAGGTTACCTGGTTAATGGACTCGGGAGCAGGGTTCATGGACGTCTAATCAGTCCTCCAGTTCTCAAGCGGAAGTATATGGTTTGTTTGTTGTTACCAGTACAGTGTCATTTACGCCTTCACGAAACAACAGCAACGTTGAAGTTTTTTGCAGCGCAAGTAACGTAGGATTAGAATTTAGGTCAAGGACGGCCGTTGCGGAAGTATTGTGTAAGTTAATACTTATTGCGTTTGAGTTAACGTGTAATTGATATCATTAGTTACCATTATTTTTCTTATTCACGATTGGTTTGCATTTGTTTACTTTAATGTAATATGCACACACACTTACATTAGGTGGTTACCAGAATAGCATTTTAATAAATCTATGTCTCAAAGAAAGCCGCTTGGCCCAATGGACCCAGATGTGAATAAAAAGTATCTATATTATAGGTGAGCAGCTATGTTTATACCTTTTAAGTTTTTATACATTTAGTATGCTTAAACTAATGACAGTATATTTTCGCTAAGGCACATAAAAATATTGTTGTTTACTAAAATATTGATATTTTGATTTAATTTGCTAGGTTTTCCTTAACACCGATACTCTCGATTGATGGAAAACCCGCCTCTGCAAAGACAAATATTGTCGAAGGTCATAGCGTCACACTTCACTGTGAGTCACAGAGCAACCCACCCTCCACTAACACTAGGATTTTTCCTGGAGGAACAGCAAAAGGTCAAGATTTATTGCTAAGTAACATGACTCCTCTTCAACATGAAGGATGCTTCTTTTGTATTGCGGATAATTCACTGAATTCCACCATCCAATCGACCCTGACTTCCAATTCTAATACAAGTAGCTCTGCATTGTGTTGGACTAGAGAGTGTAAGTATTTCCTACATATTTCCATTGCATTGCACATATAGTAAGATGTAAATATGTACATGTATAACAGAAGTTGTGTTTCCGAAGTAATCTTAAAGTAATCTTAAAATCAATTAAATACAATTGCGTGACAAAGGATGGTTCTGAAAGGCACTTTATTGACACTCAATCGACGCATTATTGATTATTGGATATGTATAGGTAGAGCAAAAATATCATAAATTATTATTGTGTGAATTTGACATTCTAAGAAGTAAATTAACACAGCTGTTAGGCTTTTATTGAATTCAGACAATTCAGAAAGAACAAATTACTTTGAAAATCTGAAGAAAAAACATTATACTTGTATAATGCACTCCCTTTCAGTCTTTCGTATCATGGTATAGACGTTTTTAAACATTCATAACAGAGTTATGCTCCAAAATTAAAAAAAAAACGAACGAAGAACACAAATTCTTTACCACTGAAGAAAGAATGATGTTTCTTGTACTCTGAAACTCATCGCAATGCCCACTATAACATGTTGCGTATGAAGTGTTATTCCAATCAATGTTATACATAGCGTCATGCTTTGCACAAGACAATAACTCAAGGAGCAATGATACCACACATGAATTGGTAACAAAAGGCATTCCTTTTTCCAAACTGAAGAGAGATTGATGGTCTTGTACTCGACATTGTTTCTTTAAGGCATCTACTAGATTAAACAAGAATCATTTCAATATCTCCGATACTTACATAGTCTTACTCCACGCAAGGAACAGACTATACAAAAGCAACACGTACATAGTCCACACGTACTTACAAGAGAGTAATCTTTTTCTCAATGTATTTGATCAACAGATAAAATTGTTATTTAATACATTCGATACAAATGCACAAACTGACTCTAACAATATCGAGGATACAAGCTTCAATGTAGTGCAACTCTTCATGTTGTCTAGCTGAGAACGAGTTTGAAGTCGAACATTCGTGATCATATCAAATGAGTACAAGAACATGTGATGATTTTCCATAGTCGTGTACGAAAAACCATATTAAAGAGGTTTCTAATATAACCTATTATACAAAACTGCAATTTAACAAGCGCAGTAACGACTTAGATATATCATAGATTTATATATACGGCTGAACTGGTATGTCAATATGTGTCATTGCAGCAGTGGAAACACAACAACTCCAAAAGGCAAATACTGCAATCATTTGTGGAATCGCAGGAGCTATAGTAGAAACAGTGATCCTTGTGCTGATAGGTTTATGTATCGTCCGATGCAAATTCGTCAACAAGAATGGTAAACCTACAATAAATTTTCGAGTCAAAATTTATTTAAGTTGCAGCTGTGTTTTTAAGGTAACACGGTGTTTACACATTTCTATTCTACCACTTTAAACATTTTCTAATAACTATATACATTTTAGGCGCTTGTACATATATAT
>VMBQ01002642.1:112894-126884 GCA_007657795.1 Dreissena rostriformis
TAATGTCAATAAAGAGATACAAGTTGGCGAACATAAATTAGAATGTTTCCACAAACCTAATCGACCCTTAGTCGTTGGTGCCGACCCTACAGTTTATTTGGTATTCCTCGCTGAGTATTTTTTATATCTTTTATTCTACATTCGATTATTTTCGCTGAATTAAAGTGACAGTTCGCGGATATATATATATGGGCAGAATCGTAAGAAAACGTGTTTTTATTGAGGATATCACTGAAAATCCGGTTGAAATCGGTTGAAAACAAACAATATAGCGATTTTTATTTTGGGGTCGAGTACGGTAAAGTACGAAAACGACCTAATTAATATTCATGATTCGACACGTTAATTCAAACCTAAACAAACAAAATTGCGGATACGGGCGAATTTAGCGGAGAGAAGGTAAGAATAAATGCAAATACATCTGTTACAGACGGAAACTGAGTTGCAACGCTACGTTTTTGATATGTATTTTTCTTCCATATGCTAATTATGTTTAGGCACAGCTAAATATAGATATAATTTGCAAAACTCGCGACGCTGCAATTATTTTCGCCTATTGTATGTATTTATGATCATTTATATATATTATTTTATCGATTCAAAACCGATTTTGACCAGGTTTTCGATGTCAACCTCGATAAAAAATATATTTCAATGAATTTATGTAAAGTTTATTTCTCGCTATACGATTTATATGCAAAATAACTATATATTCCGCGAATTGTCACTTTAAACTGTGTGGCAATATTGTTCAACCTGTCCCTTATCTCGGGGCACATGACCCGCTGTTGAATGAACCTCCTGGATTTCTTATCGCACAAGTGGTCTACCCTGTTACTGCGATGTGGAAGTACCGAACTGCCGACAAGGCCTTTTAGTTCAAATTGAACCTCTGTTTGAGTAGACATGACTTGATCGTAGACGAATAAAGCCATGGCATGCCACAGAATTCTACTGTGGATTTATATGTTCATGTTTTGCAATGTGCTCCTGTCTGGACAAGGTATTTTGCTAAATGTTTTGATAGTGTTTAACAATAGGATTAAACGGTTGCCATTTTCTAAAGCAGATCGTGTTAAGGTATTTATATGTAATTGTTTTTTTTTCAAATCAAATGTGAAAAAAACGTTTACTATAAATGGTTTATGTGTTTAAAGAGATAATAGGCATGACAAGTGTAGACATTGATTATATTTATGTACATCGTATGTTAAGCTCAGAATATATGCCAGTTACTACGAGTACATATGTTGGTTTGCCAGGCCATGATTTTTATCTTTAATTTCTCCATTTTGTGACGATTTACGAAAATTAAATGTGAATCGATACTGTAACGTGTCGTCGACTGAGCTTCGGGTCTTAAATATGGCTCTGATATGAATTCAAAGCACAATAAAATAGTATATAATTTTCCTTAAGCTACCTTGCTTTATAATTCGCTATTTATAAAATAATTGGTTTAAAACAGTAAATTAAGTATAATCAAATTCTGTAATCCTATGACATCGAGCACTACGTATACAAGCCTATAACCTGGGGTCTGTGCATGGAAGCCTATGACCTCGGGTCTATGTATGGAGACCTTTGACCTCGGGTCTATGTATGGAGACCTATGACCTCGGGTCTATGTATGGAGACCTATGACCTCGGGTCTATGTCGAAATGACTCCGTGCCTGTGTGACTCCTACCCGAGGAGGTACCCTAGGTATGGAGCCTTATAGTGTTTGTATGAAGGTATGTGACTTATATATCAACTATTAGCAACCCGGGCTACTGAGGGGTAGGAATCCTTCTTCAAGGTTCTAAGAACGTTTGAAGAGGATCGCCAGTCTCTATGCGCCAACAGTCCCTAATGTATGTTAATAATGTGTAATTACCTATTGAGCGATGTTAACTCGACGTAGTCAGTAGCAGACCTGTCTGTTCAAAGAGAAAACGCGCGCTTTTACATTGCCTACTCATGCGGCGTTACTCGGACATTTCCATATGTCATACTGACGCTTTATCTATAAACTACAAGAAAGAATGTACCATAAAAAATAAATAAACAGAAGTAAAAAACGGTGTTAGGGTAAAAAGCACCACAATACATGCATGTGATTATACATAATAAGTCATAAGTACAATTGTTGATTGTTTTGAAAGTTATTTTGATTTCATGTGTGGTAACTAAAAACATATTTTCTGAAAATTGCTTAATGTTTTATATATGACAACGCAATAAATGATCAGACGATCATACACTAAAACCAACACATTTTATTTCTATTTTGTCCTCCTCTTAGTATAATATATTTATTAAATGTTTAGCGTCTTAAGATTCCTTCACTGTGACCGTCATTAATATTACAAGTACAATAGTTACAGCGCGTGCTTTCAGTGTATAAGCTCAGCCCATAATTATTGCAGAATAACCCATAGACGATTATCACGTGCCGTGTTAGAATTACATATTTTCTTCATAAATGAAACTATATAAATAATGTATGTCATTAAACTAATTTGTTTACAAAAACCTACGAAGTATAAATGTTAAAGCTAGTCGTACATTTCTGCTGTTTAATTAATAATGCTTATGTAATAAATCAACAATAAATCAACTATCGCTTGCATTTATTTTGTAAGTATTAAACAAAATTATTAATATTAGCTTTTTTTTAATTAACTTAAACATATTGTAGTTACAGCAAAATGTGTGATTTTAGTCCATTTCATTTACAAATGACTCTTCAAAATAAATAAAGTTTACATTTCAAGTATGAGTTGACCGAAGTATGTAAAGTGTTGAAAAAGGTGTATGTTACAAACACATAAAAGGTGAAGACTGCAAAGAAATAGTTTACGGATGAGCGGATTAGTAGGACACATCCGGATGCTGGTCTGCCAATCCCGGAGATGGTCAACACCAACCTGGAAAATAGACTATAGGCGCCTATTGTTCTTGTTGTTGTCGAAACTGACGCAACATACACTTCGTCGTCGTTACATGTTATTCTTCTAATTTTGGTGAAGTGCTGCTTTCATGACTGCATTATAAAAAAATCTATCCTAGTACTTATCATTAACGTTACGAACTATACACTCTTTTTAACAAAATGTACTTCTCGAGTATGTCAAAGTGGTAAAAAATGTAGATACAAACCTTCGCGTTAGCGGATAACACATTTTCTTATTTTCGAATGTAGCACTACATGTATTAGCAGTAGGACTTTGATCATTTATAACGGAAGTTTTAATAAAAACAGAGTATTTGGTATTCACAATATCTTTGTTTATATTTAGCACCAGCCGAATTTGCGGTCGCAACTTATTCATTTTACGCGAAATTACGATTTTAACACCATCACAGCACAACACTGAGTATATGATTAACGTTTACATTAAATTACATCCGATAATCACTCTCGCAGTAGTTCATTATTGCCAATTGCAATCGATAAACGCGTCTTATTTCACATACCGATATAGTTAAATGCCAATTTGTCATAATTTGCCCTTCTATCATGCAATATGCATCGTTTTAATCCGAGCATATGCTTTTGTCATTTTAGATATAAAAGTCATAAAAATTTCACACAATTCGTAAAGTCACCTGCAGTATTTGATTTCCGAGTTTATTAACGTTAGAGATGTATAAAGTTTAAGCTGATAAAAACACCACCACACTGGAAATTGTAATGTCCCATTTTATAAACGGGTATTTTCCGCTTATTTATCTGTTGCGTAATACAATGTTTGCTATTCTTTGCAGATGTTTATTTATATTCAAATCTTTTCTTTTACAGTTAAAGCATTTACCGTGTATAAAAAGCATTTGTCCACGTTTATGAAAACGTTTTTATTCTGAAATCTGAAAATTGAACCGATTTTACCAACGGCTATTATTTGATAAATTGCTCCAGGTCATTTGACCAGCAGTAATGTAGAGTACAAGACGTAGCGCGTGTGACGAAATAGAACGTTTATCAAGTTTATAAACACATCTAAATATAGTGATAGGTTGGTTGGCACAAGGGTCTTTATTCAACTATGCAAACATAATTATTAAAGACCCTGAATACAAAATCGTCAGTTATGTTGTTACATGTAGTATTTATGGATTTATTAGCATAATTAAAGCTAGGATAATATTTCGAATGTTTTTTGTTTTTGTATGTACTTTTGTAGTTAAAAATATAAATACATATTTATTAGTTATGCCCCCCCCCCCTTCGAAGAAGAGGGGGTATATTGTTTTGCTGGATGTCGGTCGGTCGGTCTGTCGGTCTGTCGGTAGACCAGTTCGTTTCCGATCAATAACATGTGAACGGATTGACCAATTAGCTTGACACTTCCTATGTACATTGGCCTTTGTCAGTAGATGACCCCTATTGAAATTTGGGTCACTATATCAAAGGTCAAGGTTACTGTCACACTAAGAGTGAAAATTGTATCTGATGAATAACTTGTGAACGGAGGGACCGATTGGCTTGATAGTTCCCATGTGCATTGGCGTTGGAAAGTAGATGGTCCCTATTGAAATTGGGGTCACTAGGTAAAAGGTCAAGGTCACTGTCACACTAAGTGTGAAAACGTTTTCGATCAATTACTCGTCAACTGATTCACCGATTGGCTTGATACTTCCCATGTGTATTGGCCTTTGGCAGTAGATGACCTCTATTGAAATTGGAGTCACTAGGTCAAAAGTCAAGGTCACTGTCACAATAAGCGTGAAAAAAGTTTCCGATAAATAACTCGTCAACGAATTGACCGATTGGATTGATACTTCACATGTGCATTGGCCTTGGACAGTAGATGACCCCTATTGAAGTTGGGGTCACTAGTTTTTTGTGCCCCGGTAGAGTAGCCTTACAAGCAGTAGTACTGTCCGTCAGTTTGTCAGTCTGTCCGTCAGTCCGTCCGTCTGTCAGTCTGTCCGGCATTCCGTTTCAGGAGGTTTTGTTCCTAAACAATTTGAAATATTCACCTGAATTTTGGTGTGCGAGTCTACTTGCATGACTTACAAATCAAGTTCGAATTTCGTCCCGATCCATTGATTTTTAGCGAAGTAACGGTCAAGTCGAACATAAAGGTCTTTGCGAAATGAGCTACTGTAAACTTTTCTCCTAACCGGCAACAATAAATGATTTGAATGCTTACTTTGCAGATTAATGATAAGTACTTCGACAAAAGGGTGTAACCGTATGTAACTAGGCAAGACGTGTTCTTATTCGCTGTACCCTTTGCGCCCATCCCGTATTTCAATGGCATTTTTGTTTTAACGTATGGCCAAGAAAGAATGTGGATGATATTACATATTATTCATTTAGTTTCATTCTGATGGTGATAGTTCAAATCTTGTATAACAACTGCAAGTGACTCACTATCGTCTCTTCATTGTCTCGTTAAGTTTATATGTATGCTTCTAGATACAAGTTCCTCTACGAGAGCGTCGTCTAACACAACAACGAACGCAACAGGAACGCCAACATCACCGTCAACAGCAGCTACCAACGTAACGTCCACTGAAGGTAGGATCTCGATGTCAGACAAGTCGTTGTTACCACAGTTTCAGACTAAAATGAATGCCAAAGGGTCCGAAATTGGTACTATAACATAACTGCGTAAAATATTGACCTGTGGCTTGATGCTATTGCATCACATATATATCTTTTGTATTTAAAAGAGCATTAGTTATAATAAACGTAAAACGACGATGGAATCTTTTAAGTCCGTCCTACGAAGTAGTTATGTTGTTACCACGACTTATCAATTATTTTAATGTATATTGTAGCATGTTTAGGTGATGTTGATACACACATGTTTCGCAAAGCGCATGTATATCATTAAATCGCATTAATAGTGTAATATGAATACGATATTCCGATGACATGTTTGTTTATTGTTTGGTGATTTCAAATATTTTATTGAATTTTAACTTGTTTAGAGTACAAGTGTTATTACATTTACCTTACGTTTTTAAATCATATTAAAGTGGTCTTAGTTGGTGATATAAGGACTAAATTAATTATATTTATTATATCCTTTCGATGCTTAACAGTGTACACACATTCTTGACATGTGGGTTTAGACATCCTCTCAATTAACTCAAATGTGGTATTTGTAATTTAAAATTGAGATCTAAAATGCAACAATTGAAATTTAAAAGTGAGTTGTGTCGAATGTAATGCAAAAGAGAACAACTGAAATGCCTTTAAGGATTATATCATTGTCTTAAAGCGTCCTGAAAAATTGTCTACATACCGTCAACAATAAATGATTCGAATGCTTACTAGGCGGAATTATGTAAAGTACTTAACAAACGCGTGTGTGCGTATGTAACTAAGCAATGCATGTTCTTATGCTCTGTACCTTTAGTTCATATCCCAAACTTGAATTCTTGTTTCGTTTTAGCGTATGGCCAAGTAAAAATGTGGATGATATTACATAGTATTCATTTAGTTTCATTCTGATGGGGATAGTTCAACTCTGGTATAACAACTGCATGTGACTCACTATCGTCTCTTCATTGTCTCGTTAAGTTTATCTGTATGCTTCTAGATACAAGTTCCTCTACGAAAGCGTCGTCTAACACAACAACGAATGCAACAGGAACGCCAACATCACCGTCAACAGCAGCTACCAACGTAACGTCCACTGAAGGTAGGATCTCGATGTC
Source organism: Dreissena rostriformis (assembly GCA_007657795.1). NCBI lineage: Eukaryota > Metazoa > Mollusca > Bivalvia > Myida > Dreissenidae > Dreissena > Dreissena rostriformis. The sequence continues at coordinate 119,554 of VMBQ01002642.1, forward strand.
AGACAAGCTGTTGTTACACCAGTTTTACGCTTTAATGATTACCAAAGGGTCCAAACTTGGTAGGATTAAATCAATGCGTAACATATTAGCAAGCAGTTTACATGCGAAGTGGTACGCGTGTGTTCTGCGTTAAGGCATACACGTTCTAGCCGAACGATGATATTCATTGTCCGTGTATATCACGTTTTCCAATAACTTGATCCTGTAATAGTATTACCTTGAAATGGTTTAATTGCGATGTGTAATATGTATAAAGGCTAATCGATACCTAAATAGGGATATAATGGAGACTTGTTATATTTTTAAATGCAGAAGCCGCATCGTTTCAGTCTTGTATGAACTCATTCACACATTGCCAGATTTGGTTCTGATCAGTTCGTGTAATAGTTTAATAAAATATGTTAAGATGCATAGTGTTTCTGTCATTTGTGTACTCGAAAAACTATAACAAACAACGAACATAATATCTGGCCTAAAGTAGGTTTTTTGCTTTTATTGGAGATTGTCTAACAGGCACTTGTTCAAATATTTTCGTATTTTTGAAAATTGTCACTGTTTTCACCAGCAAATGGTTCTTTTATGTAAACACGGCAAGAAAAATGGTTGAATACGAAAACAACCTTCCCCGGGATTAGACACACAATATTAACGCTACCACTGCACGACTCAAGCTTTAATTCTTTGCAGGACAGGTTAACGTTCTCTTAGTAATACAATCATTTTTCAAACGATCGTTGAAACAAAATTACACACGCTTTATTATTTTACCGAATACTATTGATGACTTTCCATAAATAAACCGCTATTTAATATTGTTTTTAATGTTTTCAATTCAGAAGAGTCATTTTGCTTATTTGAAAGAATGCATAAAATCTTTTTCACTTGATGCCATGTTTTGAAAATTGTCAACTTTCCAAACAGTAAATACGTCTCTTTAAATGTTATTCATATTTAAAATAGGTAACTTGCCGTTGACGAATGCATCAAGTGACCCTACATTACCAACAGTAACGACGCTAAAACCTCCAGGTACCACTGCAATTTGCTTGATAATACAGCTTCACATATATCTATTGTATTTAAAAGAGCATTAGTTATACTAAACGTAAAAAGTATGCGCATTTTCGAAAGCTACGGTTTAAACGTTCAAGTCCGTCCTATGAAGTAGTTATGTTGTTACCACGACATATCAATTATAGTTATGTATATTGTTGCATGTTTAGTTCATATAATCGCATTAATAGTAAATATGGATCCAATATTCGGACGACATGTTTGTTTATTGTTTGTTGATTGAACATATTTGATTGAATTTTGACTCGTTTAAAATTCGTAAGTTATAATATTTACCACACTTTCTTCAAATCAAACCAAAACGGTCTCAGTTGGTGAAATTAGGAATAGGACTTGCGATCAATAATACGATTAATCTTTTAAGTGAGTTGTGTCGATTGTTATGCAAAAGGGAAAAACTGAAGTGTCTTTAGCGCTTAGATCATTTTTTTTAAACGCCTACTGTACAAATTTATCGACATAAACAATAACAATAAATTATTTAAATGCTTACTTCGTGGAATTATATTAAGTATATCTACAAAACGTGTGTAACCGTATGTGACTAGCAAGGTTCGTTCTTATACACTGTACCAATGGTGCCTATCCGATATTAAAATGGCTCTTGGATTTAAAAAAAAGTCAATACAACTAAGAAGTTATGATGTTACCATGAGTTACACGTCGTTTCTGCGACTTATTTTGTCGATCTCACGCGACTCTCTAAGTCATTTAGTCGTTTGCACGAGTGAGTAATGTCGTAACCATGACTTACTTAGTAGTTTGGGTTTCTACGACTTATTAAATCATGCGCACGTAAAGAACTGTACGTGCACACGTACAGCGTTAGACTTGTAAGCGCACGTTAATACAATGTGTGCGCATGTTAAGACATCCGGTCATCCAGAGGTTAGACCTGCACATGCACACGTGAAGAAACACATATTTCGGATGTCATCTCTATGCCACAGGCGACAATTATTAATATTAGTAATAATGTTTATACTACAACTTCACAACCATTTAAAAGGAGAACATACAGAACAAAGATGTATTTAAAGGGACTGTCAACCACGCATGACGACAAAAGCAAAGTTCTAAAATACCGTATTTTTTTACAATTATTAGTTTATATTGATTAAAATATCACGACTGGTATATTACATTACTTGAAAAAAGTTGTTCAGTTTTCATATTTTCAGTATATTCGGTAATAAATTTTACTGGGTATGTCTACCAGGTAACTACCAGTTAACTATAAATAACGCAAGTAGATTCGTCACGTGGTAAACCCAGGAATGCAAATTGTGCATGCGTTGTGAATTGTATAGATTTTATATATAAACGATCAATTTACTTGCGTTATTCATAGTGTGTATATCGTTATGTCACCTATTTGCGCGATGTTCTTTCGATTTCACATCGCGAAATTGTATTACCGAATAAACGGAAAATATGAACTTTTTTCAAGTAATATAATATACCAGTCATGATATTTTAATCAATTTAAACTAATTATTGTAAACAATACGGTATTTTAGAACTGTTTTTTTCGTCATTCTTGGTTGACAGTCCCTTAAATGCGTAAGGTAATGCAAGAATACATATGATCGAAATCAAATCACAATGTAAAATTAAACTAATCAATTTTGATTAAACATCGTTTGTCAATTAACATTTATTGAGGCAGGCGAACTATTTTTGGCTTGATTTAAAGATAAACAAATTTGTCATTTATTTCATTGTGTACTAGTCTGCCCGCTTCCCAATATCACGCACGGAAAGTACATTGGTACGAACAACACGTTAGAATCGATCATCACAGTGCAATGTGAAAAGGGGTTCAGTCAGAAAACGAATGCGACACTCACTTGCCTGGAGAACGGATCATGGTCCGGAAATAAAGTATGCGAAAGAGTCAGTAAGTGATTTTGAAGGTTCAAAGGGACATATCCACGGCTAATGCGCATTTGTTCTTTTAAATACCATTACGTTTTTGAAAGAAATTATTTAATGGTTGCTTTATATGTAGGCCAGTCTCGTGTTTTATGAACGCTCCAGAAATTATTGATTTTTACTTTTCGAAACGTTGTCTAGGGAACACGTAGCGGGCGCTGGAAGAAACGTTGTTGTATATTTGTTATGAAATAGTTTTCCATAAATAGAACGCTTAAGCGTTACGCACTACAGATATCTGCGATGAACTATAGTAATATTTTATTGCAATGCACGATTTGGCGCGAATACGAATCTTTCTTGAGGAGGGTTTGGTAAAATATTTGTTTACTTGATTGTATTTTTTGTTACGATGTTATTATTATATCTTTGTTACTAAATACGATCTCGTAATAATAAACAATAAGAATTGATTTTATCATTGTTGTCAATTATACATATATGATATCGAGACGGAATTTTAAATTTATTATAATTAATACTAATTTAAACACTCAACTGTTCAACGATTAATGGAATGTCTACTTAAAATAACATGGTTTACTCAGAGCATGGACTACTAGTCGTCAGAAACGATCAACGCGGTGTTTGAAAATCTTTTTTTATAACATATGTCAATATGACATATGTGAATTAAAAAAGCAAAGCTGTGTCATAGACTGTATTTAAATTACGTCAAAGGTTTAGTTATTCATGAATACAAGTATCCACTGCTTAATGCAGTAAACAAAATATTCAAACTGATTTGGTTAATGAATTATTACTCTTTCCATTAGTATCATTTCTTAAGATTCAGTCAGACAATACTTGGAGTTGTTTGTATCTTTTATAACTATATTTAGACATTCCTACCACAAAGACGTTGTTTTGTTGTGTTCATTTCTCGAGATTCGGAATGGGTTTAATAAACTGTCTTTTACACATTAACATAACATGCTGCACACACTTTGCAAAGGTATTTTTTTATAAACTTATAATTTTAGAAACAATATCTTGGTGTTAATAAGATAAAGTTTTTGATAAATAACATCCAAATAATAAAAAGTTATTGTTGTATTTCTATCAAAATAACACCAGACCAGAATGATATGAAAGACTTTTGTCAACTCTGGGTAATTATGGTAATTTAAAGGAATTTGAAAGTTACTTAGGACAGATCTGATCTGCACATCATATTATCGTATTGTTGGTGGTAATAAATGTACATACACATGTCGCACTGGTGTTTAAATTATGTTCCTCTAAGACAACAAGTTAATTCTATTTACCGAGTATACATGCAAAGATGCTAAATTAAAACATTAAATGTGTTTCCATGTCCGCGAATTCGGGATAAGTATAATATGACAATTCTTCACCAGATTGTGGAAACCCAAGCCTAACTACAAACTTCAATACAGCCATGCATAAGCCCAGTATTCATTTCAATGGAACCTCATATGTGGACATAGCAAATTGTACTTGCGGAGACGGTTACCGAATATCGGGAAGCAACAACAACAGCAATGTGACACAATTTATAACATGTAATGCTGATGGTAACTGGACAAAAATAGCTGGATGTGAACCAAAGGGTAAACGATTATATTTGTTTTTTATAAATAAGATGTTTTCTAGCTCAATCAGTCTGCGGTCTTATATTGCATGTTATTATACTAATTTGCCTGAACGACTGCATAATATATTTCTATTGGGGGGCAAATTAGTATATAATGCAAAATTCCAGATAGAGTTGAAATATGCCGCATTGAGAAATAATTAGGTGCAGTCTGGCAAAACCGAACAATTAAATGGCGTCATTTATGTACACATCATTTTGACGTTATGCATGCATGGATATCCCGGGTTCAATCCCCATGGATGTCGAGGTTTTTCTGGCTTGTTTACAATTATTTACATTCCAACTCGTTGATCCGTTTTAAACGGTCAACACAATACAATTGTCCACACATTGATTGAAATTTATGTATTGTTTGTGTAAGTTAAAAACCAATCAAAATGACAAAATCGTTGAACATAGTAGCGCTCACCAGTTTAGAGCTTCTTTGATAAGCCCTTTGTGACTGTATCATATTATACCCACCAAATTGACTGGAGTTACCAAAATTGCTTCACATTTGCAATCAAGCTTACTACGGCTCATTGGGTAATTGTCGACCTGAAATGACTTGAAGTCTCCCGGGGGTAACTAGAAGCCGATACATGTCACCCTGGGGTGACTCCAAGCCGATGCTAGTCACCCCGGGTGACTAGAATGGGCTTCATGTCACCCCAGGGTGACATGAATCGGCTTGAAGTCACCCCTGGGTGACATAAATCGGCTTCTTGTCAACCCCGGGTGACTTCAAGCCATTTCAGGTCGACACCGACCCAATGCGCTACACTAATTGGGTCATTGTCGACCTGAATTGGTTTGAAGTCACCCTAGGGTGACTTGTGGGCCATTTCAGGTCGACAATGACCCAATGAGCCTTACTAATCTACTTATCTGGTAGTCATTAGAATAAACTAATATGCATGCGGTTTCTACTAACATTAGTGTTATGTAGCACATATTAAGACATCCAATTAATAGAGAAATATTTACAAATTCCATCTGTCTCCATCATCATTTCCATGATCAAGGCTCGAACCGCTTGTCACTCATAAATTACTCTGTGACAAAAACTGCTATCAAATACCACAAAAACGAGCGCTGAATACTGTGTTCTTCATATCGACAATTATTATTAACAATTTCCCTCGTTGATCACATTTCAGCGGTAAACAAAAGTACTATTTTACAGACATTAAATGGATTTTTGTTGTGGTTATTCTAAATACAAATCAAATTGACACACCATTGTTTACTGAACAAATGCGCACCCATGGATTCGGAGTCGTGTCGCTAAGTAATTTGTGAAAAAGTCATTTCTACGGACCATATTGACTGAAGTTATCTAGAATATGAAACATATGATTAATAGCTCACCATAAGATGTTATATCTTAATGATTGTTATTATGCGAAATGCGTTTTATACATGGCATATAACACTTGTGTAGTGATATGACAATTGGTATTAATCGCGTTACTATTATGATGAAGACTCGCATTTGAGAAATTTCGCTTGCGATATGCCTTGGCATAACCTTCGTAGCAAGCGTAATAACTAGCTCGTCATGGTGTTTATGTTTATAAAACATTCAAAGTATGGTTCATAAAAAATGTAACTTACGTTCAAAATAACGCGTTCCATTTATACTCGTCATCGCAATAATATGTGTGTCCCATGATGAGAACATAAAATTTAACCAACTCTAAATGTAATGTTAATGTTTTCATATTTCAGAGTGTATCCTCCAAAATATTACTGCTGACATGCATTGGCATGCTGATGGCCATGAGAAAAACATTGTAGGGTCAAATCTGACTCTTGCATGTACACAGGATTACTGGCTGCATACCTCAACTGCAGGTATTCCGGTGACCAGGCAAAACATAACATGTGATTCAAGTGGGGTATGGTCACACGCTGATAACTGTCAATTAATACGTAAGTTTAAGTCAATTTTGTTAACTTTATTCTTTGAAATCCTTCAACCTGGAATAGGTCATAGGCTTTTTTCACACAATGTCGATCTGACAAACTTGCAATTACCAGCAAGTGAATGCTACATTTTTAGCATATCAATGAACACGATTAAATAAGCTCTTGCACGTGTTGCGAGTACGTTAAAGACACCGATCGAATATATTTTGGTCATGACACATTGTGACTAAAATTTGTTCTCATGAATGCAGTGGCATTCAGTATATACACCGTATACGTGTATTGTTAATATAATTGAAATTTTTGCAATGGTCAAGTTTTTTTAGTGCGTGTTTCGGACAGGTATATACCGGTAAAACTTGTCATCCACATCCCTTAAGAAGATGAAAATTTGCTGTGTTCAAATGAGTTTAAGGACTAGTACGGTATGCTGTGTGTGCTCAATTACGATGCCGAAAGAACATAAAATAGACAAGTATTTACTTAAATATTCGTGTTCAAGTCAAATGGTTTGAAGCTCATGTCATATTGCACTGGTATACAGGTGAGGGCACGTGTATCAATCGCGTAAATATCGTGAGGTCGACTCGCATTCAAGGCATTTCTCTTGCGATATGCCTTGAGAGGTTTCGCAATAGCATTTACCTCTAAAGTTTAACATTCAAATCCAATAACAATATGAAGAGTAACTTTGTCGAACACATTTTAAGGACTAGTATGATATGTTGTTTGTGCTGAATCAGGATGTCGGAAGAACATAAAATAGACAAGCGTTAATTAAATATTCGTG
>VMBQ01002643.1:0-52548 GCA_007657795.1 Dreissena rostriformis
TCAGTAAGTTATTTATTATTTTTCAAACGGTACCGATTTTAAAACCGAAAGTAGGATTTCTAGACGTATACGTCCATTTGGACAAAAAAAAACACGATTATTTTTAAGTTTTAAAGCTAAAAAAGGATTTCTACCTTGTTACCACCGGATATATTCTGATTGGCATAGATACAATTAATTCTATAGCCTAGTAAGCAAGTAATTTATTATTTTTCAAACGGTACCGCTTTTGAGACCGAAAGTAGGATTTCTAGACGTAAACTTCCTTTTCGACAAACGCGATGTTTTTTAAGTTTTAAAGCGCAAAAAAGACGGATAACATATCTTGTTACTATCAGATATATTCTAATTGGCATAGATAAAATATGTTTCTTATTTATACTTAAATTAACTATGCCAAATAAGGTGTGTGGCTTTAACGAGGGGATATAGAAAACAATATTTTCACGAATATCGTAGTCATAACTTTTTATGTAATAATATGTGGACATTTTTCCCAATATTATTATAATAATAAGCTTACAACAATTTATATTATAACAAAGTGATAATAATTACAAAAAAAACAAACTTTGAACTGTTATGCCACTTTAATAGAGACTGTGAAAGTATTTATTTACCTTCACATTATGTTTTCATCATTTCCTTGTCAACCATGGCGATGTTGGGCTTAAAAGCTATATTTTACACTGTATTATTATGGAGCAATTGTCAAACAGGTACTTATTATTCAGTTACACAGCCATAATTTAATTGTTTATTAAATGTTGTAATGATAATTGATTCAATACAATTATGGAGCTAACATATAGCGACTATATCCACTGATAAATGTTCTGAAATACAATAATGACTTATTTTAATGAGCAATGTCTACGTTAAATGTTTAAAATGATGTGGTAACTTCTCAATGCAAAACAATTTTATTTGGATGCAGGCAAAACATGGTAATCCAAATGTGATAATAAAACACATTTAGCCCAATACCATATGTTAGATTTTAACCTTATACTTAATCAATAATGTGTATTATTATATACCGAGCAATCAGCTTTGTTGTGCCTGTATACTATTTTTGAAATATACACTATTTTGATATTCTTGGTGTGCGTATATAAACACATTATATAATATATACGTCTCGATATTTAGCAATGAGCGAGAACGCAACGCTAACGTCAGATAAGGACGTGGTTGCTGAAAACAGTTCACTGACACTCACGTGTTACCAACCGAGAGCGTTCTACCCAATTTTCTGGAGCAGCAGATATTCCGAGATTTATATTATTGGCACGTGCCAGCCATTCTCATCGCGGTTATCGGGGGAAGTCAGCGTTAGGTGTGTCAACTCCACGACATACACACTGACACTCCTTCGAGTAGACCGTACCCAGGATGGGGACAGATGGCTGTGTAGCATTGATAGAAATTTTGAGGGATCTAGCAACAGCATCGTGATAAATGTTCATGGTATGTCAAATAGTTGGCAGTGACTGCTTGCAACGACGCAAACGCATCGTGCTAAGATGTCTGATACTTAATTAATAATACTTGAATAAATATGAAAAAGGATAAACAAATGAATGGTCATTAGACTTTTTCTATTTAACAGCATGCTGATTAGCCATTGCATCTGAGAAAGGGATGATCGAATATGTAACACAGTTGGACCACAGTGACTAGCATCGTGTAATACGTGTCTTTACTTCTACATAAACCTTTTATGATGAGGGGAAATATAAAGTGGGACTAGAAACAATGTTCAGAAAACAAAACTATGCATGAAACTTCCTTTTATTTCCGCAACTACATGTCAAAAGCCGGTTGTTTTGTTATTGTATTTGTTTAACGTACACGGAAGTTAAAACTATCATGAACAGATAATGTCATTCGACTTCAACAGTAAATATTAATATTGAAAGCCAAAAATTTTAACTAAGTGTAGTTTTAAATTTTACAAACTTTATGTGTTGCAGAGATAGAAGCACGAAATATACGTAAAACTGTTTAAGGCAAAAGGAAACCAAAGCGGTCATTTTGTTCTATTGCGTGTTCATGTCGACATTGACTTATACAGTGACTACATAAAAAAGGAACATACAGTCGATAACCATAATTTATGAATACCACCTTAATTTCAGTATTTAAATTTCGAATAAAGGAAATGGTGTGCATTACTTATTGTTGCTACATTTTTCAGTGCCAATTACTGAGCTGAAACTAATACCTGCTGCTGATCCAGTATCATTGATTTCAAACATGATAACCGAGTTCACATGCACCAGTGACTTCGGTAAACCAGCGCCAGATATCCACTGGTTTATAGATAACGGCAGAAATGAGACATCGGAAAACATTGACATAACTCGTTCATATTCAGTTGTAACTACAACGATGAATCTTAATTCGGATGACCTTAACGTAACAAATTCATCTTCAGCAATAGCCCAGAATATTACCATCAGTACGTTGACCTTCACGCCTTCCCACTTATACCAAAACATGCGACTGTTCTGCACGGGAAACAATGGTGGACACACAGTGACTTCGAAAGCCAAACCTATGTTAGATATTCTGTGTGAGAACTCTATTCTTTTTTTTTCAAAATTAATCTTTTCGCTTAAAGTTTCAATTTATGAGAATAAAAAAAATATTACGCGTTTTAAGTAATTTTAATAAACGCGTATAACAACTATGATTTTATACAAATGGTTGAATTGCTTTGAATATACACACACGTCCAAATACTGGTATGTTACAAAGATTAATCAGAATTATATGTACACATAAATTGGATCGTTTTAGTCGAACCCACTATTCCTCGAATTATAAACGACGACTCAACCGTGCTTGAAGAAATAGAAACATTGTCCGGAGAGCAGCTTGTTCTCAAATGCCAAAGCGATGGAAACCCAACTCCAACCTACGTTTGGACCTACTTAGGTAGAACAACAGTAGGTCCAACAATTACCATTCCCCAATTACAGTCAGCACACGAAGGTACTTTCACATGTACTGCTCGAAACACTATGAATTCGTCGACAGGTCTATCAAGATCAGCGAACAAATCTAAACAGATATTTGTACACGTTCTTGGTAAGTACATTGTTATATCCGATGGCACATTTTTCAATAACATTAAAGGTAAAAGTCCGCTGGTAATTCAATTAACTATCAACTAAACATAATTTCAATACTGCCAGTGTAAACATTAGGCATGGCATACAGTGTTCGAAAAAAGTTTTACTTTTAAATTGTATGAACCCACTTTTTAGTTCTTATAATGTTTCAGTTCCAATAACGCATGTCGACATTGTCTGTCCAAATTCTCAAAACCTTGTTATTAAGGATGGGGAGATCACGACAATAGAATGCGTCACGTCTCCAGGCAAACCTTCTGCAATCATACATTGGTTCAAGGACAACGGGACCCCAGAAACCACCGCAGACGACACCGAGTTTTCCGTCAGTGACACAAATGTTACCACTCGGCCAGACAATTCAGTAAAGAGCATATTGTATTACAAAGCTGCTCAGCGAGATAACAACTTTAGGATTTATTGTACAGCTAGTAATGTTGGGACAACGTTATCATCTGAGCATCGAATGAAACTGGATATTATTCGTAAGTAAATAGCCTTTTAATATTTATTGGTGAATAACTTTATACTTCAATGGTGTATTGTTTACTTACACATATTTTTCTCAACCAGGATGACTTGTATATTTATATCTGTTTTATGTGGGTTTGTATGTACATATAAGACATATGCTTTTAAGCTAAACATGTTAATACAATGGTGTCTCCAAATTGTACGGTTACACCATCATATCAAAACATCATTATAACTAGACACCATAACATGAATGAGCCAACATTTAAAACAAACATATTGTTCTATTTGTAATTAATACGAAATACGCTGTTCAAATTGTATTGCATATATTGACAAAATATGATTGATGTACACATATTTGTTTTAGCTAACATTACACCATGTATATCTCCAAATCAATGTGAATGGTAATCAAAGCGTTTAATCCGTCGGACTTGTTCAATATTCTGATGTCAATGAAAGGGATAACTTAAACTTGTCTTACGTTAGTATGATGCTTGATAATCAAACGGTATTTTGCAACAAACGCAAGAATTTGAATTGGACCTAAATGTTATATTTTCAGATACATGTATTGAATCTTCCCAGGCAGGCAAGATAGTTGGTTGTTGTTTAGGGGGTACTGTGTTTGGACTTGTAGCTGGAATTGTAGCCACATGGTACTTTATGCGTCGGCCTTCGAATACGACATGTTGTGGGAAAGAAGGTATTTCCACATGTTTAACTACCGGTATTCCATTAAAATATTCTTCATACATATTTACCTACATCGCAGGTATTTATAACTGATATAGTTCCATTCTTACTTTGTTATTTGTTCATTTTCAATTTAATTTGACTTTGACGATTAAACAGTAAAGTACTCTTTAATGTACCGCCAATAATCAATCGCACAACATTCATCGAGTTGTAATACAGCTGTTTGATTTACGTTTAAGATACGCAGACCACATATGAAGATTTACAAAGGTAAAATGTAACGAAGAAATCATATGCTTTAATAGATTTGTTTAGTTAAAATTGAATTTTGTGTAAAAAGGTGTACCCTTTAATCATTTTTGTTTCAACGTTTACCTCTGAGTTGTTTGTCATAGTTTTCTATACCGAAGATTAATTTGAATATGCTTATTGTATAGATTCTGAACTGATTTGTTAACCTTATTTTCGTTATATACATGTATATTAACTCAACATGTGTATACATTGAAACAAACATACACACAAGACAGTTACCCTTACAATATAAGACCCGACCAAATGGGCCATTTTGTCACCTTGACGCATTACTTGCTAATGGATTTAAAGTATATAAAGCCTATCTTTAAATTCTATTCACGCGTTTACATAGCACTAATCCTACTGCCGGAGGTCACACTAGCTACACGTTCATCGAGACTAACTTGGGCCAGCACTCGGCCAATGTTATGTTCAGCAGAGGTAAGTTTAATGGGGGAAGGCAAATACAATTCAGTTAGTAAACAAAAAGCATATTAACAAGAGCGTATGTCATATTATCAAATACAATCCGAAAAGGATTATTCTCAGAACATTACGTACATCTGTAACTTGTATTTATGTCACTGCCATTGTTATTAACAAATTAGTTTCTATCAACACTGTAAATGCACATCTAGTTAAAATTTCACAAAATGGTTGAAAGTGTGTTGTCTTATATTTCGATTGCGTTGTAGGCGAAACCAATATTGAAAAAGATGTGTATCGGTATGTTTTTGTTTGTATATATAATCATTTCGTCGGTTGAAATATGGTTAGTCTACTCTTCTTTTAATGACTATTTAACTATTGAGAATGTTATCTCATGCACGTCTTGACGTTTCTAAATGTTTTTCAGGTCGGATGCATCCACAATGTAAAAGTTAAATCCAGGCTAGGCGTAATAATATTTGGAACACGATTTTTTTTTAAAGACCATTGACGCTTCAATTAATGTTGAAATGCTATTTGTGTAACAAGAATATAATGCACATATGACCGAAAAATCGGTCACGTGCCTTCTGCAACCACATGTTTGGTCCGTCCTTATTAACGTGAATTGTGGACACACGATTTTTCGGCAACTATACAAGAACTTTTCGGATTAAGTAGGCCCATTATACATGTATACAATGCTGTTATAGAACAATTGCATGTTTAGATTTTAAAAGGATGTATCATTTTTTAAATAAAAATATTAAAATCAGTATATAAAGTGCAATTTTTCATACTAGTAGTTCTTATTTATATTGCTCTGATTTGCATTAAACCATTTAGTAGCTAAATAATATTTTGATTGAAATATGTTATATTTTGTTAAATAAAATATTTGAATTGCGATCATGTGAGGAATATGTTAAATGTTTTGAAAATAATCGATGGTCAAGTGTAAAGTTTGGGCATAAAACCGATAACAAAAAACAGTGCTTTACATTTACCTAACCAAGGATGTGACCCAGTTTCATTCCGATATGTTTGTTTGTTTGTGTGTGTTAGTGCTGTGTCTATACCAACCTTGTTACTCGTGACAATTAGATACTTTGCTTGTGGCAACGACATAAAAAGTCGGTGAAACGAGATAAGTTTTGCTTGTAATTCACACACCAGCCTGGTCAGTTCTGTGTGCATGCAGTAGTTAGCATCGCGCGATTTTTTTTTACACATGTGTCATATTTCCGGCACATGCCTGTCACAATACTTTTTTAGCTAACGTTAAACTGACTCGTGACAAAATAAAATAGAGCGCATGTTGTATGTTACCTTCGTTGTTAGTATCCTTCTACTTTACATTAAAATATATTCAGGTTGAATTCATATTTTCTTGTTTTCATATTGTAGACTTATTCAATTGTTTTTTTCTAACAAATATTTNGATGATGATGATGATGATGATGATGATGATGATGATGATGATGATGATGATGATGATGATGATGATGATGATGATGATGATGATGATGATGATGATGATGATGATGATGATGATGATGATGATGATGATGATGATGATGATGATGATGATGATGATGATGATGATGATGATGATGATGATGATGATGATGATGATGATGATGATGATGATGATGATGATGATGATGATGATGATGATGATGATGATGATGATGATGATGATGATGATGATGATGATGATGATGATGATGATGATGATGATGATGATGATGATGATGATGATGATGATGATGATGATGATGATGATGATGATGATGATGATGATGATGATGATGATGATGATGATGATGATGATGATGATGATGATGATGATGATGATGATGATGATGATGATGATGATGATGATGATGATGATGATGATGATGATGATGATGATGATGATGATGATGATGATGATGATGATGATGATGATGATGATGATGATGATGATGATGATGATGATGATGATGATGATGATGATGATGATGATGATGATGATGATGATGATGATGATGATGATGATGATGATGATGATGATGATGATGATGATGATGATGATGATGATGATGATGATGATGATGATGATGATGATGATGATGATGATGATGATGATGATGATGATGATGATGATGATGATGATGATGATGATGATGATGATGATGATGATGATGATGATGATGATGATGATGATGATGATGATGATGATGATGATGATGATGATGATGATGATGATGATGATGATGATGATGATGATGATGATGATGATGATGATGATGATGATGATGATGATGATGATGATGATGATGATGATGATGATGATGATGATGATGATGATGATGATGATGATGATGATGATGATGATGATGATGATGATGATGATGATGATGATGATGATGATGATGATGATGATGATGATGATGATGATGATGATGATGATGATGATGATGATGATGATGATGATGATGATGATGATGATGATGATGATGATGATGATGATGATGATGATGATGATGATGATGATGATGATGATGATGATGATGATGATGATGATGATGATGATGATGATGATGATGATGATGATGATGATGATGATGATGATGATGATGATGATGATGATGATGATGATGATGATGATGATGATGATGATGATGATGATGATGATGATGATGATGATGATGATGATGATGATGATGATGATGATGATGATGATGATGATGATGATGATGATGATGATGATGATGATGATGATGATGATGATGATGATGATGATGACTAGTAGTAGTATACAAAGCTTTGAAAGAAAGAATCTCAATATTAAGGTGCATTTAAAGTTTGGTGATGACCTAAATCATTGGAACACAATTTAAATGTAGTGTACATTCTGTCTAAACCATCAGTTATCCTTGTTTCGTCCCTTTGTTCGTTAAAAAAAAAGTATTTTCGTACGTGTTTTTGTATTGACCGTTCCAAGGCGGCGACCCCAGTTTTATTCGTGATTTTGCATTTGTATGTACGTGTGTGTCTTGTCTATTGCATTTGTGTTGTGTCTCACTGTTTGACAATTGGTTCCTTGTCATTAATAAAGGACCGCAATATAGAATAAGGTTTCTCTCCCGCTGGCGCAGCTGATGTTTCACTTTATATGTATTTGAATACATAATATGTTGTGTTGCATGGCAGTGCTGTAGTTTTATAGTGACATGTAGACGCCTTTTTTAAAAACGTTGTTATTAACGGCATTACTATAAAAACTAGCAATATATCAGTATTGGTCCGAGTGAATTTAAATCCAGTTTCGCAATAAAAGGATATTTTGCACTTTTTTATTTTGTTTAAAGTAAGAATTACACTTTAATATCATTATTCTTGTGACATTAAGTTTTGTTTGATTTCGTGGGCAATAGTTATGCTAAATGTTAAGACCTTATTAAAGCAGTGATTGGAGATATTAATATATAAGGTAATCCATATCAATCCAGATACTTCACAAAGAGAAGAACATTACACGTTGTACTTTGCTGACANAGTGGTATTATGGTACAGAAAAATATAAATATATTTATTTGTATTTGGTTGTTGTGTTTAAATAGCTCTACTAACATCTATTTGTTATTGTATGAATTCAAATGTGTAAAAGTAATATTACCGGTTCACATTAGTTTTAGAAACACTTGTAACTTGCAAGGTTTTCATGCACATTTAAACCAAACCCACTTTGCTTTCATTCATTATAACCAATACTATTTGCATCTTCTAAAATGGGTGCCGATAGAGATAAGATTGATGTCAATATGAAAATGATTGTAATTGAATAAGATTAATTTAAAATTGGCTTCGTCGCTTCAAACACCACTTACGGTCTTTCAGTCCTGCAAATCCGCTTAATATTACTTCAATGCCGACGAATATAAATGATTTGACATTATGATATATCATTATATTCGTTAATGTCTCTAAATTTAGTAGCTGAAAGTAATTAAGACTGTGTAAGCAGTTTGGAGCCGGTGCTAACATCGGAAATTAAAGGTAGGACTTTGAAATCCTTACAATTAGCAATAAGCAGTGTTAGGAATACTCTGAGTTTGTCTACCTTCGTTAGCTGACAGGAAGATTTATTTACGAAACACTGATCTCATACAAAATTGCTTTCAATAGTTAAAAGAGAGGATGGCAATCAACTGGCCTAGATGTAAGACTCTTATGTGCACTATTATAGACCCCGTTGTAGTACGAATAGCGTATGTTGACGCTTATGAATCTATGATGCATTGCAATTGGATAGTTTTAAAAGTATGATTGCACTCTTGTAGTGCTCTCATAATTATTACGTCGTCGATCGGTTTGATGAGATCAGAATAAAGTTTGCATAGTTACGTTTATCCTGCTTCTGTTGCAAATAGTTTTTCGGGCCGAACTGGATAAACTGTCGCCATCTCGACACCAACCATATATTCTCTATTTATTTTGAGAATACAGTAGACTAAAAGTCAATGAGTGTACATGAACTGTCAATACAATATAAATAAAACCAAGTCACAGGTCATTCAAATTATAAACATAACAAATAAATCAGTACATTGGTAAAAAAAAAAATTTGGTATTTTAGATAAGGCAATATCTAGCGGGAGTCGGTGCATACATGTGCACCCTAATCGTTATATGTTTTATAAGTATTTTTAATTTCCAATGCTTTATAAATATACATGGCTAATTTTTTTACAATTTTACTTATATAGTAATCCTTTGATAATTCAGTACACGTGAATGACGTCATATTGACAGAACAGAACATATTGTTTATTTGCGACTTAATCATGTACAGCTTATCGTCAAAAACAATAAAGCAATAATGCCAAACTGAATACACATGCGTAAAAATAACAACAACACAAAAAAGAGAGAAAGAAATAGTAAAAACAATTTCTTTTTGACAAATAAATGTATTTTCGTGAGAATGTAGTATGTAAGAGAAGGCTCGTTCTGTTTGAACAAAGTGAATGTTTTAAACAAGTAATTGATTGAGAAAACAATAATGCAGTTAGATATTATATTCAACATTTTAATTTGAGAAAAAAAAAAGATATTCTCTCTTATTGACACATATTGACATACTTTTTTCGGCAAAAGCACTTCACATTTCATTAAAGTTACACTATCAAACAGTGTCCCCTTCTATGCCTTCAATTCAAACCATGCGAATAGAACTATTATATCGAGCATCAAACCTAGTGCTCCTTAAAGAAAATGACTCGACCACATTCGAATATGATACATTTCGTGGCAAGCCTGTCACCGTAAATTAATAATATAAAGAAAACCGGACACCAGGGAATTACATGGATGACGTAAAAATATCTTATTCCATCTTCCAGGCAATGTCACATAAGGTGTCCTTAGTTACAAAGCCACACGCGGCGATGACGTAATATATTGAACAGTGAACAATATCGATGAAACATTAACGTCAACCTGACATACCAAAAGTATAATGGTCTGCATGTAAAGTAGATTATAATATAACTATACTTTTACTCAAAGGGTCAATGGTTCGAGCCCAGTTGAGGATTACTTTTTTTCTTTAATTTTATTCTTATTTTTTACTGGGGCTATTAAGTTCCAATGTTTACATTTATCAAATTTTAAGCTTTAAATGACAAACTTCAATACATGCCTAAACTCTGTGAATAGGTCCCTTTAATCAATCTAAACAGTCGTTAATATTAAGGACGTGTATACATTTGTGACATGGCATATACCTCGTATGCGTATAACTAAGTCAATCATGATATCATTGTTTTATATAATCGGTTCTTAAGGGGCAATTAGAAAATAATCATACTTTGATTGTATTTTTTCAGGTCAGAGGAAAGTAAATACAGAAATTCAGCTCAGGTAAATACTTATTGAGCAAACTTATTTTGACTTAAATATATTTTGCGTACTTAATCAATGCAAATTATCTTCAACAGTAATCATAGCCCTTATAACTTGTAAATTCATATGCGTCCAATTCATGTCGTTTCAGGGAATTGATGCCGCCTGTAATGTATGAATCACTTGCGCCCGACAATCGAGGAAATCAAGAATACGAAATTATTAAGACGTCAGGCAAATAAATACTAATTAGCAACGTCAATTCTAATGTTCGTGTACACACATTCAAGTTTACACTACACAATTACTTTTCTTTTTGAGACGTAAAATGTTTGTTGTTTTAAACGATTGTAGACATGTATATGCAATAGTTAAAGAGCCAACCCCTCCGCGGCGAGCATGCTGATGGAATGTTGCAAGATAGGTTATATGTAATAAGCTATCATTTGGGGTTGAAACTTTTTTGATGCTTTTATTGCTTAAAATAAAAGGGAATTACATTAAATATTATAGAAATAGTATATACTTAGATTTATAAAAATCTGCTATACAACAGTAATCATAAGAAAATGTTTTAAAACCTCAAAATTAACTATTGTTATATTTTGCATAAGCTATAATATATAATAATATTGAAAAATACATGCATATTTGCATACTTATTCAAAAGAACTTGTTTTTTCGTGTATTTTTAAATAAATGTGTCTTCAAACTGATGTATAATTTTTATTTCCTTCGACAGCATGTTGTTGTTGTACATGTATGTTAATGACGATGACACATTCTTAAGTGAACATATACTATTATATTCTATAAATATAAAAATACAGTGAAACAATTATAATGGAACAAAATGATGTTTGGTTGAAACAGGTTTTTGATGTCATGTATACATTTTTATTCTAAATTTCTCCTATGATTCATTTCAATCTGATGTATTTTGATCCTAAAACACTTAAGCATATTTTAACGATTCTAACAATTGTTTAGATTGATTGTAATATAACTTATTTGTATTGTGCAAAACGTTGCGTCGAAATTATAATCCCTGCAGTATTTGTAAATACACAATAACTCGTTTGTGATCAATGTGCGTGTCTATAATAAGCTCTAAAGAATCTATCACTAGTCTTGGTGTGTTAATTACGCGTAAGCTCCATACATATGTTTTGTATAAATTATTATATAAATTTGATATTCTAATGCAGTCGGCAAATAAAAAAGACAGTATAAACCTCGCTAAATATATTTTTAACGCTAATGAAATTCGTAATAATATAGACAATCAGTTATAATTGTTAACTCTTACAAGACTATAGCCAGCAATGTTATTTGATTTTTCATTGAATATGTTTGTATAAGTAAATAATTCTACAATTTCCTCGTGTAATAATTGAATATATAATTATATTGATTACTGATGTATTACTGTCTTTTTGTAAACTTCTCTTAAATCATTGTATTGATATTAATATACACACTGCGTAACTTTCTGTTTTGTGGCAAAAAAGCATTGTATTATGCTTATATGCTAATAAAAGTTGTTGTTGTTGTTGTTGTTGTTTTGTGTAAAAATGTTGTTTGTTTTAAACATGAGATAAGTATAAACACAAAGTGTGTGTGTGGTACATGCATTAAATAATACCTCTGTAATCGAAGGATTAACACTAAGTTGAAAGATATGTTAATACAATGCATTACTGATAAAAAATTGTTACTTTGAGTACTTTGATCATCGAAAGCATTCTCCAGTATGTTTTTTGCCTCCTTTAATTTTTTGGTAAAGAAAAATTATATATTAATATAAGTGTAAAGTGGCTTTCGAAAAAAACACATTAATTATAAGGTTGTATGTGATATTTACAATTTTTAATATTTCAGTGATTTCAATGTGAATATTTGACACATATAAACCGAAACAAATAATAAATAATGAGCATTAATATAATGTTTGCAATAGTAATTATATTCCATTATGCATAAACATTTTATTAACCTGATATTGTGAATGTTATGATTTTTAAAAGGAACATATAATTGATAAGCTTTCGAGATAATATCATATTAACATGTTAAGAACACTAGCTTTTACTTTTTAAATGTTAATTTTCCGTTCTTTCGGATGACTAAATTTAACAAATTCACACCAGAGGTTAGTTACTATCGTCTCTTCATATCCTTAACAACCGTTATAATTTTATGTAATTTACTGTCATTTGTACGTATCCTAGATGCAACACATGATAAATGTTTGGTCTATGAGTGTTACAAATGTAGTTTGATGTTTAAGAGTTGAATATAAACTAAGTCTAAAACATATATACATTATTTAAATGTACATAAGCGCCATGTTTTTTTTATAGTTATACGGAACAGTATCGGTGCATGCATTAACATATATCAAGAGTTTATGTTGAGCCTTAAGTCTCATCTAACATTATATTCTAAACTTAATCAAAGTTATATTCAAAATCGTCCATTTTGTATCAGAAAACAATGTACATTTGCAAGTGCACATTCCTGTTCATATTCAGGTGCACTCACTACGACTTTCACCTCCAGTACTTTAACTGTATCTTTACTGCTCATATAAATATATAAACGGGCACTTAGCACTTGTTATTGTACAGTGTGTTTTTTTTCAGTTTCAAATCTGTAAGAATTTATGTACAACAATTATAGTTGGTTGTCTGGGAAAATGCTTTTTGTAACATGCCCGACGTTTTACAATAATATAAAATTGAATATCACATTTTCATACTTAAATTATATTCATTGAAACATAGTGAAAAAATTATGAATTATTAATTAATGTAAATGTTTCATCTTTAAGCATGCATACAGTTTTCCACACACGCATATTGTTATGTTGATGACAACTAAGATAATGATAATGGCACTAAATTTTACGAAATGAGGATGAACTCGACACACCAAAATAACGTTTTATTTCACCGTATGTTCATACTTACATACTTCAACGCACAGTCACTCGGCAAAAGATGTTACCCCCTAGCTGCTACCCCCTTCCCCCAGCTGCCCCCCTGTTTTGTTATTGTGTACACCAAATGGACAATTTCGAGGGTTTGGGAAGGGGGTAGCAAATGGGGGTAGCAGCTTAAGCCGAGTGCCTGTGCTTCAACGCACTTTGGACCACATTTGGGTTTACACCAAAGTGCGATACTTCAATGCCCGTTGTTTACACAATGGCAAACAAATTCTGTGCTTTCAGCGCTTTGATTGTATTATGTCTGATATGTAATCCCTAAAGAAAACATAATACTAACTTCATGGATTCATTAGTATATATATTTACATGAGTTATTGTTACTTTATTTTATAATAAACACAATTTGTAAATAACATAATCATATGAGAATAACAGATGGTTTACAAGTACACACAATACAACTCAATCTTAAGATAAACTGTAAGGATTTTTTTGGGGAAAAAAAGTCTCTTTCTTGCAAAAAGGTTTAAGACAAAAATTCGGTCGGGGTTAACGAAATATAACTGTAAACGTTTTGAGGTCAGTGAAACACATGTTTCAAATACCAATAGTATTAGTCATAGTGCTTGAGTATGACGTAAACCAGGAAAAAGGTCAAAAGAACTTGCAATAAAAGGGCAAACCTATTAATAACACGCAAAAGAAATATCTTACGGAGATTCCGGAGATTTTTGATTTATCACGATCGAAGCATCCTAATACTGTTATTTAATGATATGTCTTGCTGTTCTAAGTCATCTTGTCTTGCAGATATTGGTATATGTAGTTATCTACATTTTGGATATTTATTTGTTGTTTGTATTATTTTACTAAGTTGCGGAAATTTATAGTTAAGAAATAATAGCAAGTGTATTTGGGTTTTATTATAACAATTGATGATATTATATTGTTATTTCTAAAGGATTATTTGGTATGTAAACAATTACGTACAATTTATAATTTCTAGACCGCAGACTTATATTATATACCAGGTACTAAAATATATGTTTATTATTGTTAGTTATTTACGTTCATGGAAATTACTGTGGAAATGTTTCATTACAAATTTAACATAAGATACTTTTATAAACTGTGCATGCATATTATATATAGATTACAAGTCATCTTGTCTTGCAGAAAATAACCGTTGGACTATCTTAGACAAGATCGTTGGTTTTGAATTAATATCATCAACCACCAGGCAAGGAATATAGTTAATAATTAGCGCTGAACGCAGCAATATAAATAACATTTAATGAATAAATAAGAGTAACATTCTGAGTACGGAAAAAATAATGAAATACTCTAAAAATCATCTGAAAGATCCCGAATACGAATTAAACATTAATCAATCATTCATTATACTGTAAGATAGATACAAGACTTCGGAACGTTTTTTGAAATTTCGATTTCAAGGTTGAGCGGTTCCTAAATAGTTATCCGCGTTTAGATATCAATTAAGATTTAACAAGCTTAGTCCGTTTTAATAACATAGTTACAACTATACGACAATATTTGATGTATACCGACACATCGAAAAATGATAGAACAAAATTGCCATCAAGAATGACTTAAAAAATCTTAAAGCTCTGACAAAGTTCATTTTGTCGATCTTGATGTTATCATTTACAAGCCGTAACCAACATCTGTAAATTATAATGTTCATTTTCAAATCACGTTTTGAAAAAAAAAATGTTTTGTCACAGTTAGTGTTAATATAAATATTTGTTATAGGATTATAAGCTACGAATACCAGCCGTAGTAATATAAAAACAAATTCATGACTTCTTTCTATTTCGGGGTGCCTCGGTCGTTTTTACCTTGGAGACTAAAAGAAAACTCTTCCTGATACAAGTTTAACTCGAACGACATGAATTCGCACAGTTGTATAAACTTGTACTTAAGGGTACATACGAAGAATTTTTGACTTTAAATAACGCGAAAGAACATCCGTTGTATTTATAAAAGGGAAATATCTGTTAAAAGCAACAAAATACAATTGGAGCGAACTGTGTATGTGTCCTTTGCGATAACCTCTCCATTGAACATGAGTAAACCATATACATTAGGTGATGTTTGACTAAAACGACCAACTCCAACGGAATGCAGGCGCTTTCCAAAATTAATAGTTCAATCAGCATAATGGATTTATACGACTTAAAAAAACCAATAACCAGAAAACTTTTAGGGCAATTTATAAATTCCAGAGAAATTTGTTATAGTTATTGATCTTGACATCGTTCGTGTATTTCAATTTGATTAAGAGAGGACAAATATTTAAACATTGTTTAAAAATATTGCAAATAAAATTAAATCGATTAAATCGATTAAATCGATGATAGTAGCTTTGTCGGATGATGATCAATACACGTAGTTGAATACCCTATACTATTGAACAGGCATTCCTTAAATAAGGTTTTAGTTTAAATATGAACTTGATTATGTCAATGCAAATGGGAGGAAACAAATAACATGTTTGTTTTATTATTATTATTATTATTATTATTATTATTATTATTATTATTATTATTATTATTATTATTATTATTATGAATTATCATCAGCATAATTTCTGTGGAACACTGCTTTACTAGTGTTTCATAGTTATGGTGCTATTGACATTGTTCAATACCTGTCAATAATACCCGAAAGGGGAGTTTGGACAGTATTGATAGATAGATAGTTCACTTGCGGTTGAATAACCACCAAGATTGGATTTGGAATGGTACACAGGTGTTGAGGTAAAATAAATTATTGTTCAGACAGTTTATTTCAATGACATGTAAATCATTAAATATCACAAATAATTTGTAATTTAAAACAATTAATTTAAGCTAGATTGCACCTTAAGTCTGAGGCTTATTGAGCAACTTGAGGCTACTTCCAGGGTAGAACCAATTCTAGGTGTCTTCAGAGAATGTCTTGAGAACTCTTTCAGTGCAAGTGGGCATCAAACCGAGACCTTCTGATAGCTTAAGGCATACACAAAATCAAATATGCCACACAACTTTTTTTATTATTAATAAATATAACAATTGATGATTCTGTAACATTTACTTAGTGTCTTATTTACTGCAAGACAATGGTGTATCTGCATGTGCATCCAACTAGTTAAATAACTGTAGTTTAATTACAGTAACTATGTCGCATTTAAACCTTCCAACACAAAAAGAATTGAAAAAATATATAACATTAACGTAACATTCAGATTGTTTTGGTAAATTATAGGCTTTCAATTGTAATATGAAACAACTCATGCATTTCACTAAATTATAATACAATTATGGGTAACATGATGTATAAGAAATTCCAAAACATCACCATTTCATCTGAAAATGATTCAATCAAGTCACATAATCACGTGATTTTTTACTGCCATTTTTTTCTAATACATTTTTTATTTATTTTATACTAATAGCTGAATTCATGAAACAATCACGTTAAACTTTTGAACAGAGATAAATAATAATAAAAATATTAACCACAAATTGAATATATTAAAATGATTACTTTATCAAACTTAGATTTGCCGATGACATCATTCTTAGAATAATGCTGTTTTACCTATTGTATTTATTTTTTTAATTAGACAAATTATAAATAAAAAGACACTAGCATTCACACATGGATTTTACATAAAAACTGGATGTTTAATTGAATTTGTTGTTAAATTCTCAAAAATGAAAACATGTCCATGACTTGTGTTCATGACAAAGTTTATAAATGAAGTCAAAATGCTAAAAAATGCCATCGCATTTAATGAAAAGGTTATTGAAAGTGCTTATTGCACTAAAACTATAGACAGAATGTTACAAAAAAAAACATCGGAACATAAAATGAACATTTTTGTTTTAGAAAATGACAAAAAATGATGTCCATTCCAAGTTTGATGTGTAAATTCAAGTTCACATAAAACATAATGTTTGTCATTATTGGTATAGTTCAAGCACACAATAGTACTTCGAATCCCTTCATTCAGTAATGAAATAATTACAAAGTTAATCATTGTTATTGATCCTTAATTTATATATACATTTATCTTTATAACATTGATGCATCTTCACTATAATTATAACATGATCACTTTTTCACACCAATAGCATTAGGATTAAGACTGACTCAGTTAAACTAATAATCCCTGATTTCTAAAATACTTGCACAAAACTATGTAATACTACTGTGATAGTGATTTAAGCTAAAGTAATGTTGGCTCCAATAGTTGCAACTAATATCAAAGCATAGATCTATTAGTTTTACTCACATTAATTGATCATAAGTAAAAACATATTATTAGATATGTACGGGTAAAACAAATAATACAACAATGTATGTTTTTATTACATGATATAGGATTTTTATTTTAAGACAGGGAAGAATGAAAAGCTTAAAACAGTATCAAATGGGCACATTCGGAGTATCAACTTTTGTATTATTTATGTGTGTTCATCGATGTCATAATTTATGTAACATGTATATCACAATGGAAGTCTTTTTTTATATTAATGATAACATTTGTTTGGTCATCCAGAATTGTCTCAATCCAGTGGTGGTTTTCTCACTGATTGTAGTCTTGCCTGATTATGAGCCCCAGGAGGTATTTCAGAGGAGATGACGTGATGCTCATCAGTCGTTCATAATCCAGTAGTATTGTACACATGTAAAAAGCAATCTTGCAAGTAATACTCAAGGACAAGTAAATGTTGTTATTACTCATGCAGATGTAGAGGAAGGCACAATTAAACATTGTAATCATTTAGACTTATTTAGTAGCGCACATGAATCATTTCATAAATCTTAATTTTTGAAGGAATATTATATTACTGATCTATAATGCTGTAATTCTTACACCCTGATTAATACATTTTATTTTTATTTCAAGAAAATGTTGACAATAATTAAAATTAATAAATACAATTAACACATTATAGTGTAAATAAATAAAAACAATTTTTATAATATTTAATTAGGATAATCATGAATTCTAGTCATCAAAAAATAAATAATAAAACACAAAATGATGATTTAATTAAAAAAAAGAAAATTTTAATATGGCATTTACAAATATAGATACTCAATTATAAAAATTCATACAATAATAATATTATTTAATAATCAATTATCAACCCAGTCAGTAATTTGATAAAAACAATATGTAAACAGTATACATGACCTGAAATTATCATTGCTAAGGCCTAAAGTGTTTTTTTTTAATTAACTATTTATTTATGGTCAATACGATATCCAGTACAGTAAAACATTTTATAATTTAAAAATAAGCTATGAATAGCATTTTTCCTGCAATGACCATAATCCAGATGTATATTCGGATCCCCAGCAGGGTTTGGCACTAATGGAACATGTATAGATGTTTGAAAAGCTTCTGGGCATGACAACTTTGTGCATTATATATCTTAAGGGTCCTTACATCAAGTCATCAAAACATCTACATGTATAGATCTTACATGACTTAACATACATGTATATGTTTACCATAACAACTATCTACTTTCACTTTCAGTTTCATAATTTCTAATAAATGCATTTATATTTTCTCAAGACCAGAACTAAATCATGAATGTTAGTGAAAATCAACCACATTGAAGATGCATCTATGCACTGTACCTGGTCTTCCATGATGGAATTAAGTGGTGCAACCACTATTGCTATCATAGGTTCAGCTGCACCTGTTTTTTCTGAATTTAATACGGCAGAAGTTGATATATGATACTCTTGCCAAAGCCGGTTGGTAATATCGCCACGGTATCAATCCCATTCCATAACTCCTGTAGAGTTTGTACTTGCTATGGCTTCAGACTTTTTTTACTATATAATTTTGATGCGCGAAGGTAGACCGCAATACCGCTTCCGAAATGTGTATTCATACTATTGCCTTCGAGGTACTTATCCGATGTTTGACGGATAGGGCCGAGAATGTGCGATTGTATCTGACTATGATCATGTTTTGCTATTTGCATTTACCTTTGTTTTTAAATGGAAACAGCGCATGAAGCAATCACAATCTTGTTATAAATTGATTGTGTAGAAGGTTATGTTGAATATTCGCACAAGGCAGTTGGAGAATAAGGCCTTTTACAAATTCGTAAACATATTAGATGAATTCCGTTGTTGATTGTTGAGACATTGGTAACATATACTTATAATGTGCGGCATGTTCCTGTTCGAAGATAACGTATTGATTTCAACACAATCGTCTCGTTCTGTCTACGTAATATTTACATATCATTATAAAATGCAACAAAATTCCAACTTCATATTTGAATTGAAAATAACACCAACGGCACTGATACATTTGCAAAAGTTCTTGATATTCGTGAATGGTAAACCATAATATCATGTTGCGATATTAAAGCGACCGGCGTTTAAGACGAAATATTCAGTAGATTAAAGGTAAATAGAAGATTTCAAACCCAGTGATTGACGATGGAAATGTTCACTCGATTTTGTTGCTTCATGTACGTGGTAAAATGGTCCTCTTTGCCTTACTTGGGAAACACAAAATGTTAAGATCGTTTGTCTCGAATATCGATACATAGATTTACATTTATGTACACAATGTTATACCGTTAATTTTTTTAAATTGTTAATTCAATCAGATGGAGATATACTAAGCCTCCTTTCTTGATATAAACATTTAAACTTGATGGAAGTTGAGTGTGGGATTTCGTAAAAGTTGTTTTAGAAATGTGTGTATGTTCATTATGTTCAAACTTGTTTATGTCCAATTATGGCATTTATATAGCCATAATGACTTTTGTTACGAAAACGAACACGCGAAATGGTGATTATATTTGCACTATTGCATTGTTCTTTTACTGTCCATATACCCAAGAAATTATTAAGTTTGTTGTTGAATTATTCGTAGAAGTAGACCAAGCATACAGATTCCTATAACATGTCAGGATCTAGTACTAGGAATTATTTATCCAAAAATGAACGATTTAAACAGAGTATGCTTAGAGCTTAAACGATATATCTTTAACTGTCAGAGAAAAAACAGAATCCCTTCAAAGTATGGACTTGTAAATAGTATGAAACACACTTTTCAAATTTATAAAAATACAATAAACTAAGATAAAGAATTAAAAATCTGGTCCTTTGTTAAAATATTTACTGACATCTCATATAACGAAATTAATAATCATAAAACATAATATAAATAATGTTTAACATAAACTCTGCATTATACGATGTTTATACAATGCAATTCAGCACTTGCTAGTAAATTCTCTTAAGTGACAAATGATCAACATACTTATAGCTCACATTGATTTAGTTTGTATGGTACAAGCTTGTGTTGTTTTGGTGTAAAATACTTGAAATATAAAACAAATAGAACTGTATATGAATGTTTGCTGAATATACGACAATTATTATTATGCATACATCAAGTATCTGTTCATGAAATACGCTGTTTATGAAATTCCTTATACTATAGAAAAGATGTGTAACGAAAAATCATCTATTAGGAGGAAAATGTGGAGACGCTTTGTATGTTAAATTAAGCAAGCCAAGGTCAGTGTCAAAGCATGTTAACTTATTCGATCACTGATCATAATGGTACTAATAAGGTAGTTCATCTGATATTTAATGGAATAATTACTTAATGATACTACACTTGTTTTAAATAGATATTGCATTAAGCTAACGTGTCAATACCGAACGTTTGCTGACATGTTTCATATACGTTGTATGCTGCTTTATTAACCAATTAATAACAATTGTATAGGCTCGTAAGCTACAATTTGTCTTCGAACTAGATCTATGTAATAAATATAAATGTGGCGTTAATGAGTGTTGTTTAATTAATATGAATTGGATTCCGAAGCTACCATCTGTTTGACAACAAATGGTACGACTTCGCATCGGAATCAACTTATGTAATGTTCATATCAATGTTTTGGACATTCATATGCAGCGTTTGTTTATGTTACTTTGGTGAATTATTTTATAAATAATATCATGTGTCTGTATTCTAATGGTTCTTTGGTAAAACAACTGATAAAAAATATATAAATAAATATATGAATACATAATACATACATAAATTACAAGACTAGTAGAGTACTCTTCCTTTGTAAACAATATTTTCAACGGCATATATATAGGATATCTAGGTTTATTGCAACATTATTCGGGCTTAACAA
The DNA here is from genome assembly GCA_007657795.1 of Dreissena rostriformis. NCBI lineage: Eukaryota > Metazoa > Mollusca > Bivalvia > Myida > Dreissenidae > Dreissena > Dreissena rostriformis. Next base: position 22,089 of record VMBQ01002643.1, read on the forward strand.
AACACCGGTTTGAACCCAAGTACCCTGGTGACGTCATTCCAGTTTGACTCGAATCAGGTTTGGTGTAATACAGCTCTGCTTGTGTTACTCGAATACAGGCAACAGTCAACCATAAAAACATTCATTTATAAGTATTTTCACAATTAGCAAAATCAACTAGTGATCGTTAGGGAATACAGTGAGCAAAGGATTCAGTACAATGTTAATCACATTGATCACTTACTGCTTAGGAGAGAGTGCAATCAGTTTCAAACGGTATTTCATCAATGATGTTGCGTGCTGAAATAGTCATAGCAATAGGCAAACCGAATTATTCCGCGTGAGGACCGATTGATTGCATTTTATGTATACATTAATGTAAGAGTGGTGATTATCAATATTTATAAGGAAACATATAAGTGTTCTTATAAAAAATATAAAAATATACATATTGGTTTATATTCTAATCAGTTTTGAGTCTGGTTGAAATATAAATCTTTTTATCCAGCCGGGATTGAGGGATTTTAAGAATAAGTCAATATCTAACATTTTTAAACCACAATCAGAATATTCTTATATGATCCGCTTTCTGGCAATTGTATCTGGTTATTCATCCCACAGAAATTTGAAACATAGCGTATTTATTTTTGAAATGATGTCTTGAGTAGAATCGTAGTACCTTTAAATATTCCCGATGGCATTCTGTTGTCTTAATAATTTCGTTCTACATTGAGACCTTCAAGTACGGTGCGAAAAAAACCGAAAACATGCGACACGACTGACACACGAAGAACTGAAATATTCCAAAATATGACTGACGCAATAAATTGTTACTATCCCCAGTATCTATTTATTTTCGCTTGAATAGAACAACAAATAACGCCACTTCGCATATTTTTAATGGCGGCGATTATCGATATCAACTATATTGATTGCAATTGAAAGTACTTCGGCGTCGGTTTAAGTACAGCCATTAATTGCAGTGTGAGTTTGTCATTGTTTTGTTTTCATTCATAACATATGCATAGTGAACGGCTTTCTAATATGATCCTCGATCTGATAGGAAAATAAAGTATTTCCTGTTTTATTCGCAGCTGTCTATATGACTGTGAGCATGTTTTGATATTTGCTTTCACCTTTGTTTTTTTTAATGGAAATGATGCTAAGCAGAAAACATTCAATATCGTGGTATCAATTAATTGTGTAAAAGGTAATGTTGAATGTTCACGCAAGGCATTCGGAGTATAAGACATTCAACATATTCGTAAACATATTAAATTAATACCGTTGTTGATTGTAAGGATATTTGTGTAACATACTTATACTGGGTTGCACTTGTTTGTCCGAACATTAGGTATTGATTTCAACACGATGTTCTGGTTACACAATATTTACATTTCAAAATAACTTATCGACAAAGATCTAACAGTATCTACATCTAAAACCATTCGAACTTTATATTAAATTGATAATAGTAAAAAAGATACAGATGCAATAATTCTGGATATCCGTGATTAGTGTACTAAAATATCATATTGAGATATTTAAGAAATTGACGTTAAAGACGAAAACATTCAGTAGATTAAGGTTATGAATACGAATCGGAACCCATTGTTTAGCGATGAGAATGTTCAATATGTTATTTTTTGTTGCGACATTTATGTTACGAACTGGTCCTCTTTGCCATACTTGTGAAACACAAAATGTTAATTAAGATCGTTTAGCTCTGACGGAGAAGAATTGATTTGCATGGCTGTACTCAATTTAAGACCGTTAATGTTCTCCAATGTTAAGTCAATCAGATGGTGATATATTAAGCTTCATTTCTTGATCCATACATTTAAACATCATATCAGCAAATTGCGGTATTTCGTAAAAGTTGCTATAGAAATGAATAGGTATGTGCATTATGTTCAAACCTGTCTGATGTCCAATGATTGTATTTGGACATTAACACTTTTTTATACAATCGAACACGCGAAAGTGTGAACATATTTGCATTACGCAATAACACAGTAAGGACAGTGCTTTAATATAACTAGTGGCAACTGGCGCAATGTTTTTCGTTTTTCTTACTTACTGGAACACAAGTACGACAATATTCCGTAATGTGTCTTCCTTAGAGTCACATCCGGGTAAGGTCAAGGCAGTTTAAAGTAGTACAGCTGTAACAGAGAAAAGTGGACATTGTGTGCTATATTAATTAAATATTTAACGGAAAAGCATCTATTGAGAGCAAAATATGACAATTCATCTGATGTTGAATTAAGCAAATCAAGGTAAATGCAAAAGCATGTTAACTAATTAGGAAACTGATCATATCGACACTAACAAGGTATTTCATCTGATATTTAATTGACTAATCACTTAATAGTAACACACTTGTTTTAAATAGATGTTGCTTAAGTTAACGTGTCAAGACCGAAAGGTTGCTGACATGTTTAATATATTTTGTATGCTGCTTCATTAACAACTTAATAACCATTTTAAAGGCTGCTTGTTAGCTGCGATTTACTGCTTAAAGCATAATTTGTACTTCGTTTATGTTATTTTGTCTTCGAACTAGCTATGCGATTAATATAAATGTGGCGTTAGTGAAAAAGAGTTATTTAATTAATATGAAGTGGATTTCGAAGCTACCATCTGTATGACAAATTGAACGACTTCGCATCGGAATCAACTTATTTAATGTTCATTTAAATGTTTTGGACAATTATATGCAGCATGTTAAATTTTGGTAATTTTTGTCATAAACGATACCATGTGTCTGTTTTCATATGGTTTATGGAGAAAATTCAGCGAAATAAATTAATTAATACACACATAAAATAATAAATATGTATAAATAAATAATACATAAATAACAAGGCTAGTCGAGTGCTCTTCCTGTGTAAACAATATTTTTAACGTTAAATACATATGAAATCTAGGTTTATTGCAACATGAGTCGGGTTTAACAAAATACCGGTCTAAACAAAAGTACACTGGTTACATCATTCCAGTTTGGCGTGAATCAATACAGCCCTACTTGTGTTACTCGAATACAGGCAAAAAGTCAACCATAGATAAATACATTTATAAGTCGTTTAACAATTAGCAAACAAATAGGTGATCATGAGGGAATACAGTGAGCAACGGTTTAACTACAAGGTTAATCATAGTGCGCACTTACTGCGCAGGGGAGAAGGCAATACATTTTAAACGGCGTTCCATCAATGATGTTGCGTGCTGAAAGAGTCTTAGCGACACTCGGATACAGGCAAACCGAATTCTGGCGTGTGATTACCGATTGCTTGCAATTTATGTACGCATTCACGGAATAGTGGTGATGATCAATATTTATAAGGAACATATTCGTGCTAAAATACTGATGCTCCAGAGACGTCGATGACAGACAGAAAACTAAAAACGTAAATTAGAGCTAATGATCAGTATACATCAATGAAACCTAATGTCATGTTTGAAAGCAATTGACGTACTTAACATCTAAATGCTATGAATATGATCGTCACTACATGTAACAGTGTTTTTTTTGTCAGAGGGGCAGTAAGCATGTGATCCCTGTGCGCAACGGTTGCTATTTTTACCCAGGCGCTTATGCTTTAAATACGACGATAATACTTTTGTTTTAATTACGAAAAAGACGATAATTAGAGAGTGCAACGTATAATTTTTATTGACGTATGCGACAAAAATATAAACACATTTGTGATTGATGACACCAATGCTATGACACCATTCGTGAATAACTCAACATAAATCGTGTTCAAACTTAAAACGAAGTAACCGCTGGGTCCAGCTTTGTGATTTACAACATACAAGACGGTGGACATACATATTTTGGATGTCAAATAAAGATGTTTATATATTATTATATTACAATGCGCGAGGAAATCCTACTTAAAAAGGTGCAAACAGTATAAGCAAATTACAGCACATATGCAGTCGGATTTCTCAGGAATGTATATGACAAATACGTTTAGTGTGATTGTGTACATTTTAAATGTGGTTTCTGGTGAACCAGTAACTCTGGGGTTACTCGTGCCCCACGATGGAGCAAGGTCTTTTGGAACAGAGGTTGAGGCGATAATGGCATGTGCTACTGAAAAGGTAATCGTGTATATTCATGTCTGTGTAAATAATACACGTAATGGCGTAAACATGTTTGAGAGAAAGTCATACACTGGTAAGTATGGAAGATGTACACATATTTTTCATAATTAGACTCAACACATGTACATTTAATGAAATATACCAGATAAATAGGACTGAATTATCTGCGGCAGACATACAAACGTCCCTTGTATCTTTTTTGCAACATAATTTCCAAGGGATGTTAGATAATGGTTGCATTGTGTTGGTAATCGTTTATGTTCGTGTGTATTGTCAATATCATTCAGACTAAGACACAACATAAATAAAATGTACACATGTGGAATTATTGTTATTCTAAATTAACATTTATTTTGTTGAGCTATGTTTCACAACGTTTTTAGGAAATTGAACTTCATCGTAAATACTCGTGTATTTATCATAACCAACTCAGTCGTCACCGTTTATCTCATGCATAGATTCACCTTGAAAACGATAACCAATCACATCAGGGTCTGAGGCTTATTCTGATTTTTGAGATATAGAAAGCGTCTTATACATCGTTTAAGTTATACAAGTGAAATGAATGAATGAATATATTATGTACAGGTATATTCAATTGTTTATGTCGCGAATAAGTTTTGCTGCTAGAGGGTTGGACATTTACAAACTTATTAACCAGTATGCGAACCTGTTCACCTATATATTTTTGGTAACCGCAGTTATGCACCATTTTTATTTAAAAAAAAAAACAACATTTGTTAGATTGTTTCAAGCATGACTAAAACACAAATTGCTGCGTAATTTTGCGCATCTCAATAGTTTGATTCAGATATATTCGAGACCACCGGAAATATGGACCCTATTAATAAATATGACAAATTAAACCTTGTGACGCGCGTAACTCCAAAAGTATTAATTCGAATGCAAACACAATTTAGTACGTATACAACATAATGTTTACCTTCTCACTTTCATATTTTGGTGGGTTGTTTTTGGACATTACAGTAGTTATTGTCCTTTACAGCCAAAAGATGACTTGTTAAACTTGTGTCACGCGAAACATAAAAAGTATACTTTATGCAGGGTGGAAGCTTTACAATCATATAAACAAGAATGTGAAGTTGCGCACCATCATTTTTGGTTCATATGTTTTCGACATAAACAAAGGGTTTAGCTTTTCTAACCAAACATTTAACATTTTATTCAATTGTATCATGCGTAACTAAAAACAAAAGGTTATATGCTAAAGGGACACAACGTTTATAAATACATAAAGAGTGATGGCAACTTGCGAACCTCCCAATTTTTGTTATTTAATTGGTGGAGTTTTTAAACAAAGTTGGAATGTCGGGACATCCGTGTCTTGATTAAAATGAATTTATCGAACAACTCAAATACAAAAAGTAGACTGAACTGTCGCACGTAATATATGTAGTGGTGCTTTATTGTTGACATTATAATAATGAAAAACAATTGAGATGTATATGCGTTGTCTGGCCAATATTTTCAATTTTATAAGTTCGCATTGCAGAACCTCTATGGGCGTTATCGTATATCGTAAGATTGTATATTTCTTTAACGATGATATTAAGGCATGCACGGGAATTAGTTGTTTGTGTACCATTTTACTATGGTCATGTTCTAATATTATCTAAGTTTTATAAACAGAGGTAGATACAAGTGTAGAAACATTGAAAACATATATTTTTGTTGTAACAACCAAAAAATACATTGCTCTAGTGCTAAAAGAAGTTGATATTTAAATGAAACATAAGTTACATCCATTCAACTAGTCGTCAAATAAAGGGTTAAGATTATTAATTGTTTGAATGTCTATCGATATTGTATTCTTTAGAATTTAGTATGCCCTAAGGCACTGAATAGTTATGTTCTTATTAATTGTTGTAATACGTATATTATGTTTCAAACTTTCACAGCAATAACAAAAGTCAACTCACCTACGAGGATCGTTATGTAGCTGTAAGTTCATTCTAGATATTCAGAAAAAAAAAACACCCATAACCAGGCTATGTTACAAAAGCTATCAGTATTCATCTACCTTGTTGATATTTTAGTGGTTATTGATAGCTGCGATCGCTTTTCCAGTGTCGGTGTTATATAAGCGAACTGTGACCAATGAGTACACTGGAAATATATTTGATCTTGACACAGTTTCAGACCTGATCCTGACACAGTATCAGAATGATCCATTTTTCAACATATTTAAACAGAGACACGAGTATTGTCAAATTATTTCGATAGGACGGGACAAAATGCGCAAATACGCATTCATTCCGTTTGATGCAAGCCGATCAAACTGCAAATGTTTCATGCACCACACGCAAAAAATTAGAATCTTTTTTGTGCAACAACATTCAATGATTTTAGCCGATTTATAAATGTTAATATATTGCCAATGATCCGGTTCATGTTTCGAAGTTTTTTTTAAACAAAACAACAAAAACAATTTGTAATATACTTACGCAAATGTAAATTCAACTTGCGAATGAGAGGTTTATTAATTGAATATATACTATTACGCAGAATATTACAGAGTATACACAATTTACCAATTATTTTAATTTAAAATAAACATATATTTTAACATTATACAGCTACTACAATCCGTGCAAGCTGAATATTTAGAGACTTCTAGGTTAATGTCTTTTTGTAAATTAATTGATCCGACCAGTTGAAAAAAGGTCTTTCAAATACAAAAACACACTTTGCTGATACAATCACCATGAAAGTATGAAAAGCTTCTATAACGCTCAAAATCAACGGTAATTTCGTGAAATATTTGTAAAATAAAGTTAACACATAGATAATCAGTGTTCAATAGCCGAAATTTCAACACTAGATGTGGTCTTACAACATCGATTTAACACGATAAAAAATGCTTTTTTTGTTTGTTTTTGGTACAATTTATTCAACACATGTTCATGTCCCATTTTTTGTATTCGCGTGTCGTATGAATAGATATCGTTGCGGGACATTAAAATGCAATATATTGTGCCACACAAAAATATAAGCATTTTATATCGTGTTAAATTTATTTTTCCAGAACAAATCTAGCGTTGAAATTTTGGCTATTGCTACAAGGAACACTGCCTTTGTGTTAACTATAATGTACGAAATAGTTCAGGGAATTTCCGTTGATTTTCCGATTATTTTAAGCGTTTTAGGGCTTTAAATGTTCAAAACAATAGCAAAGCAGATTAAATTAACATGATCTTACATTTCGTATTATTATTAAAATTGGTTTTGATCTTGCCCGGTTACGCTGCGCGAAATAGTGCTTAATTATTCAATGCGAAAGCATAGTAAAAAGGCAAAATATCGCTATATTCCTCGATTAAATTTTCACCAGCATTCCATATGTTACACTCTTAAGTAGAACACAAAAGGTTTTGTTATATATTTTATATATATATATATATCAAAATGTATTCCAAAATGTCAAGCACGCTTCAGCATTTATACCCACCGACATTGTTAGTCTTAGTCTATAAACAACTCTTCTTCAACTCTCCGTTCGAAACACGTTTTACTAACTGGCATAACAAGTAAAAACTCTTCTGGCTCTTTCTCTACTCACATGGATTAAAATCACCCTGTTTTTTTCCGTCAAGTTTTGTTTGCATCTATGATAAGTTGAAAATCTGCAGACAACATACAATAAAAATCAGTTAATCGCCATTCTGCTGTTCTAGTTTTGTTGGATAGACATTCTTTAATCACCTAACACAGGCAAGACTTATTCATACAAAACTATGCTAAAAATTCTACGTTAATTAACCTCGAAAAGTAAACGCACAATTCACTGACAACGTTATCAAATCTGTCAAGTATTACTCAAACAAACTCTTAATTTAAAACAATGCGTTATTCGTGTACATTCGACATTAAAAGAAGTCTAAATTGCAGTTTTACCGATTTCATTCGAGCCATATATTTCAACGCTTGTATTTACTTTTTATCATGATAATCCATCGTTAACACACGCACACGTTATATTTTGATGCGACTTCGTCTCAAAATTACCAGACATTCGCGTCCTTGAATTGAATGATGCAAACAAGTGATAACGTCAGCCGTGTGAGGACCGATCGCTTGCATTTTATGTATACATTCACGGAATAGTGGTCATCAAGCATTGATCAATATTTATAAGGAAACATATTCGTGCTTAAAACTTATCGTCCAGGGACGTCGATGACAGACAGAGAACTTAAAACGTTAATAAACGTTAATGATCAGGATACATCAATGAAACCTAATGTCATGTTTGCAAGCAATTGACGTACTTAACATCTATGAATATGATCATCACTGACAGTGTTTTATTCTTGTCAGCGGGGCAGTAATCATATGATCCATGCGCGCAACGGTTGTTATTTTTACCCAGGCGTTCATGCTTAAAATACGGAGATAATACTTCTGTTTTAATAACGCTACTTACGATAATAGGAGAGTGAAAAGTATTATTTTTTTATTAACGAATGCAATAGAAACATTAACATATTTGGATTAATGATACCAATGCTAGGACACAAATCGAGGATAACTCACAAAAAACGTGTTTAAGATTTGTGATGTACAACATACAATACTTCGGACATTCATAATTCGGATGTCAAATAAACATGTTTATATCATTATATGACGAATTTCGAGGAAAACCTAATTTAAAAGGTTGAAACAGTATAAGAAAAATAAAGCAAATATGACGTCGGACTTTTCAGGAAAATACATGACAAATATGTTAAACGTGAGTGTGTACATTTTGAATGTGGTTTATATGGAACCGATTACTATTGGGTTACTCGTGCCTCACAATGGAGCATGGTCTTTTGGAACCGAGGTTGAGGCGATAATAGCCTGGGCTACTGAAAAGGTAATCGTGTGTGTATATGTACGTGTAAGTAATGAACATGACGTAAAAGTGTTTGAACAAAAAGTCCTACACTGGTACATATGGAAGATGTTTACATGCATATTTTAACCGTTGTACTCACAGCACGTACATTAAATGTATAGTGTATAGTGCTATTATCTTCCTATATAATACACATCATAAATAAATAGTATTTTGCTTATTTGTCGGGACATCTTTGTCCTTTGTCTTGTTTTAAACAGAGTTAGCGAAAAACTCAAATACAACAATGGACGTAACCGTCGTAGTTAATATATATATAGTGTAGCTTTATTAAATAATTGACATCCGTTTTATAGGAGTTGTCTGGGCAATCTTGTCAATTTTATCATTTCGCATTGCGTAACCGATTTGGGCGTTACCGTATATTCGTTAGATTGTATAGTTCTTCAACGATGTATGCACATTGTTACTATGGGTTTGGTTCTAATATTGTCACGTTTGATAAAAAGAGATACATATTAGTGTGGAAACATTGGACAAATATGTTATTGCTGTAATAACCAAAACTACTTTATTTTATTGCTAAATAGAGTTTATATTTAACCGGAACATAAAAATAACGTCCATAAAAGTAGTCGTCTTATTAAGGGTTATAATTATTAAATGTTTGAAGATGTTTATCGATGCTGTATTCCATAGCATTTCAATATGAGTTATCGCACTCAATATGTATGTAGTTATTAACTGTTGTAATATGGGTATCATTTTGCCAGCTTTAACAGAAATATCAAAAATCAATTCACCAACGAGCATCAGTATTTAGCTCTAAGTTCATCCTATATATTCAGGAAACAAAACACTCATAACCAGGCTATGTTACAAAAGCTACGATTATTCATCGGTCTTGTTAATATTTTAGTGGTTATTGAACGATCATACAGACATTTGAAATCACTAGAATCGATCGTTGTACAAAGATAATTTTGCATAGTAAATAACATTTATAAATGTGGATTACAAAGGTTGTTTATTATTTATAATTTATAAGAGATCATGTATACAAAAAGAACCATGCTTATAGAAAAATACCACATTGACTTTCAGGCCCCGTTGTCAAATCGTTTTTTATTGTATTTTTATTGGTTAAATGTCAAGTCGAAAATACTTGTAATATTATATATCTGGACTGTAACCTCCAGTTAGACATAAATTATGTAATTGTTAGACGGATGAAAAATAAGACATGGCTAGAATATGAAATAGAGACGGTAAGTGTTTAATAGTCGGCATTATATATTTGCATGTATTTTGATATGAAAATTTATGATTGGAGTCACAAAATCATCCACCAATGGTACAATTATTAATATCAGTGAATAGTCCATAATTGGTATCGGATAAACAAAATTTTATCTCACGTGTTAAAATCGAATTAATTGTGTTAAGTTGCAATTAAGTTACTTGATCTACTCCGTTAATTAAGTCGGTACTATTAGCATGCCTGTAGCAAGTGGTTTTAGTGTCAATTTTTTTTATAAGAAATTAAATAAATGATGTTCATAAGCCTATACTCTATCAAACTATAATTTATAAGCGAAAGGATATAAAAGCTACTGAATATGTTTTGATGACATTCGTTTACAGCTTTTCAGTCATAAAACATGTTAATATGTTAAGTAACCTCACACAATCACAATTCAACAGAGAGAACATTGCACCTTATTTCCATTTAATTACCAAATTGATGAATGCATATATATTTAGCTTGTGGATGCACGATGAAATGAAACTGCGAAAGAAAGTATTAACTAAATATCGTATTTGATCGAAAAGTTTTTTTATTAAATTAGCGACATGGCATCATACTGCTTAATATTCAGATCGTCGCCAAGCAAGATCAGAAAGAAACCGACTTTTCTGATTGATTTTTGTGACGCTTTATGTGAGAGTGAATTTAGAATTAGCATATATATACTGGAAAAGATTAAATTGCAAAAACAGGAAATCAAAAGTGGACTGATGATCTGTCACAATTTTTTAACTCTTGCAGACGTCGATTTTCGAGGAATTAATCTATCTAAAAAAACGCATTACGTTTATTAGAAATAATGATATGTTCCCAACCATTGAACCGCGAATGTGATTACTCTAAAACAAATGTTATCGAATACCGGTGAGCTTAGTTGGTAAAACGTTACAAATACGAGGATCGGGGTTTTGATCCCCGGCTCGGCTGCATGACTTGTTTGGGCATTGGTCATGAAAGCCTTTCTACGGACATTCAGCTCCTACTCCAATAAAGCAGTTGTCAGTTACTGGCATAAGTATGAGCACTAAGTACTGGTAAACCAGCTATCATAAGAAACGTGTGAGTAAGTAATCTGCCCGCCGTGATATGACTGAAGTATTGGTGAAAACAGTGAATAATCCGACTAAACAACAACCAAAAAATACTGAATATAATTTGGTATGTGACCATCAACAATTAACACCTTTTAAATAAAAAAAACAACGTATATGCATAGCCCACGATTAGCCTATGTGATGATACATGCATGTATGCTCGTACAAGAAACATACAATTTGAAAGCAATAACGTATGTACAATATCAAAATGATTTATTCGACAGGTTTTCCATAGTGCATGCTGTTAAATACAAATAGTGTATCATCAAATCGGTAACCCTGACCTTTAATTGTTTACATTCCTCGACGCGCATACTGAAATCTCCAGTCCTGACCGTCCTTTAGTTATCCTTCCTTTTTAAAACCTACACTCTAAGATCAGCTTTTCTATCGTAACTGAAATCACCTACGACATGACGATAATCCTAATAAAGTCACTGTGTAACTAAAATGATGGAAATGCAAAAAAGCAAAGATACCTTTGGACTAGCAAATTACTTGTTAATGTATCAATCTAAACCAAACAATCAATACATTACGTGGATTTTTTTTTCGTTAAACAATGAACTAGACAGCAAATAAAGTTTCCAAATACGTCTTTTCAATATGTTTTCCTAGTGGTCGGATTGGTAAAGAACACGCTTAAATGTAAATAACCGTAACAACATGTTGACTTCCGAGCATAGAATCTATATCAAGCAACAAGGGACAGCAATACGGCGATGATACGAATTTGTATTTAAGTGCAAGTATAACTGGTTACTGTATACTAAAATAGGCATGATTGTCACTGTGACTGAATTATACATCCACACAAGTTGCTTAGTTATTTTTTTCTTCTTTTGATTTTTCAAAAGCCGATAAATAGACGTTGTATAAACGATGAAATGCGATATGACGTTATCCAGATTTATATATTCCTCTATAATTAATTATGCATGACATATAATATGTGTCTTGCTAAAGAATAATAAAAAGCAATCATACTTCTATCATAGCTCTACTTGTGTTACTCGAGTACAGGCAAAAATTCAACAATAGACACATACATTCGTTTCATAATTAGCAAACAAAACAGGTGATCATTAGGGAATACATTGGGCAAAGGTTCAACTACACGTTGAAGCACATGGAGCTCGTTCTGCTCAGAAGAATGTACAATCAGTTTCAAACGGCGTAACATCAATGATGTTGCGTGCTGAAAGAGTCTTAGCGACACACGGATATAGGCAAACCGAATTATGCCGTGTGAGGACAGATCGCTTACATTTTATGTATACATTCACGGAATAGTGTTTATGAAGCATTGATCAATATTAAAAAGATATTAAATATTCTTGATTAAAACTGATACTCCGGAGACGTCGAAAACAGACAGAGAACTTTACACGTTCATTTTAGTAAAATGATCAAGATACATGGCGATTTGTCTTCCGGATAATGTAGAACGTGCTCAATGTAACCTTATGTCATATTTGCAAGCAATTCAAATACTGAACATCTAAATTATAATTTTAATTTAACATTTAAAAAAGGTCAGCAATTAATATTTACATATTTACATATTTACGTCTTTAGGAAAATATTTCATAAATGTTCGATGAATACAGACACATCGAAAAATGATGGAACACAATTGCCATCACGATTGACTTAACATAACCTACAAGCTCTGATCTACAAAGTTCATTTTTTCCTTGTTATGTTATCATTTAAACATTTAAAAGCCGTAACCAACATCTGTACATTATAATGTTCATTTTCAACTCACGTTTTAAAAATAAATGCAGCATATGCCTTTTGATGATATTTCCTGTTTTATATGAGTTTTTTTATCGCAGTTAGTGTAAAGGGATGTTCGAATAAAATATATTAGACTAAGTATGATTATATGTTAAAATGCCAGCCGTAATCATATGACCACAAATTCCTGACCTCTTTCTATTTCGTCGGTCTTCCTCGGTCGATTTTACCTAGGAGACTAACAGAAAACTCATCAGGATACAAGTTAAACTCCAACGATATAAATGCACAAAGTTTTTTAAACTTTTAATTAATGGTACACTCGAAGATTTTTTGACTTTGGATAACGAGTAAAATACCGCAGTTGTATTTACAAAAGGGAATCAATTGTTCAAAGCAACTAATACAATTCGAGCAAAATGTGTATTTTTCTTCGCGATAATCAATGCAGATGAAAATGAATAAACATATACATTGGATGATAAAGTTATGATTTCCTAAAATGACCATCTCCGAGGAAATGGGGGCGCTACTCAAAATACATCGTTGATTGAGCATAAGGGATATATACGACATATGATAATCCATCACAAGAAAAAATAAAGGGTAGTTTATAAATCGGAAAGCGATTTGTTATAGTAATTGATCTTTACTTCCTTTCATTATTTCAATTTGATTAAGGTAGGACATGCTTTTAAATATTGCTTAATAAATATTAATAACAAATTTAATCGTTGATCGTGGTCCGTCAGATGATGACCAATACACCTAGTTGAATACCCAATGAAATTGAACACGCATTACTTATTATTATTACGACTTATATTATTATTATTATTATTATTATTATTATTATTATTATTATTATTATTATTATTATTATTATTATTATTATTATAATATAGTAGAATTTACAAAGCAAGAATCTATATTCGCATAATATCATATCTATAAATACGATGGCCTTGTGCCGTCTTAATAATTTCTCACTTAATTGATACCTTTAATTATAGTGCAGAAAACGAAAACATGTGACACGACTGAATGAAATAATCCTTAATATGACTGACGAACTTCAATTGTTACGATCATCAGTATTAAATTAGTTTCGCTTGAATATAACTTCTCATGACGCTGCTTCGCATATTGGTTAATGGCGGCGAGTATCGATACCAACTGTGTGGCTTGCATTTCAAAGTTCATCAGGGGCGGTTATATTAGAGCCATAAAATGCAGAGTATATTTGTCTGTGTTATGTTTTCATTCATAACATATGCCTAATGAACGGCTTTCCAATATGATCCTCGAGATGGTAGAAAATGAAGTATTTCCTGTTTTATTCGCAGCTGTGCATCTGACTGTGCTCATGTTTTGATATTTGCATTCACCTTTGTTTTTAAATGGAATAATGCTGCGCCTGAAGCACTCACTTTCTTGTTATAAATAAATTGTGTAGAAGGTTATGTTGAATGTTCGTACAAGGCATTTTGGAACAGAACAGAACAGAACATTATTTTTATTTTGACTTAAGCATAACAAGCATATCGTCATATACAAATACATGATAATTTTACAGACATGCGTGATGAATATAAATAATAACATTGTTCAAATTACATACATCAAATCATAATTCACTCATCACTGGAGAGTGAGAGTGCTCTAATTGCAAGTTATAAAGTGACATGGAATACATATATAGGCATTACTACATTTGATACATCCATGGTTAACAAACATCATGTAACAAGCAAAGTACACTCAATTGTTAGTATGAGCTATAGTTCTTCTTAACAATCATGTGATAATAAACAAATTGTTATCTCTTTTTTTGAAACATGATAAACAATAGATCGCTAACTTTCTAAGTGTCGTTTTCTTACTACTATTTAGGAGTTTAATAAATTTGAACATACTAGGTCGCTTGTAATAGAATTCTGGGATATATTTGATTCTTTCTTCAAGGTATTGCGGACATATTAGTATGAAATGGTACTCATCTTCGATATCGTTACAGTTACACAAGGGCATATTCTTTCGTTCCTGTCAATATTATGATGTCTGCCTGTTTCAATTAGCAATTTGTGGTATGAGAGACGCATTTTGGCAATAATCCTTATATGTTTTTTGTTTTCAATTAAATCTAAATACGATGACCTTTCGAATGTAGGTTTCAATTCTGTTTACATATATAACGATGTTGACGAATCAATGTTAGTCCTCCATTCAGCTGCATACTGATCTCGCAATCTTATTTTTAGTAAAGGGATGCATTTTTCGATATTAATAGATTTAGGGAATAACCATACATCTCCAAATCCTGAATGGTTAAGTAAATCGCGAACTTTTGATGACCAATTCACTGTATTATTTCTTTTAACAATTTCCGATCTTTGCATATTTATAACAGTGTGCAGAATACAGTTACTTTGCTTTGTTTGATATAGTTTTAGAAAATATTTAACAATTCTTAAATAGCGTCCAATGATAAAAGGGAAAACGACCAACTTCCGCATACAATGACAATGAATTAGTTGACATCTTTACATATAATAATCTTTTACAGAATTTTCTGTGAACACGTTCAATAGTAACGGCAGTTATAAACACCCATACTTCACACTTATAATTCAAAATTGACGCAACATATGAATCGAATAACTTGAACATTATATTTATTGGGACTAACATCAATTTTTGTTATAGAAAACAATCTATTCATTGCTCTTGACGCTTTACCATACAAGGTGTTTGTGGCAGGTATGTATGATCCGCCACTAGATAAGATATTTGGAGAATAAGGCATTTTAGAAATTCGTAAACATACTAGATGAATTCCGTTGTTGATTGTTGAGACATTGATAACATATACTTAAAATGGGTGCATGTTCTTGTTCAAAGATTATGTACTTATTTCAACACAATCGTCTCGTTTTGTCTACGTAATATTTACATATCAGTATAACATGCAACAATATTCAAACTTCATATTTGAATTGAAATAACATCAACGGCAACGATAGATTTGCAAAAGTTCTTGATATCCGTGAAAGGTGTATCATAATATCATGTTGCGATATTTAAGCGAATTGCGTTTAAGACGAAAATATTCAGTTGATTAAAGGTAAGTAGAAGATTTCGAACCGAGTGATTAACGATGGAAATGTTCACTGGGTTGTTTTGCTTCATATATGTGATGAAACGGTCGTCTTTGCCCTACTTGTGAAACACAAAATGTTCAGATCGTTTGTCTCTGACGTCGATACACAGATTTCCATTTCTGTACACAATGTTAGAGCGTTTATTTTTGTTTTAATTGTTAAATCAATCAGATTGAGATATACTAAGCTTCCTTTCTAAAACTATACACTTAAACATGATAAAAGTAAAGGGCGGGATTTCGTAAAAGTTGTTTTAGAAATGTATATTTATGTGCATTATTTTCAAAATTGTATGATGTCCAATGATTGCATTTGGGCATTAACACTTCAAACTTTTTTTTTACACAAACGACAACGCGAAAGTGTGAATATATTTGCATTACGCAATAACACAGTAAATACAGTGCTTTAATATTACTAGTGGCAACTGGAGCCATGTTTTTTTTTCCTAATTTACTGGAACACAAGTACGACAATATTCTGTAATGCGTCTTCATTAGAAACAAATCCGTGATAGGTCAAGGCAGTTTGAAGTATTACCTCTGTAACAGAGAAAAGCTGACTGTGTTTGCTATATTAATGAGACATTTTAACGAAAAAGCATCTTTTGAGAGCGAAATATGACGATTCATCTGATTTTGAATTTAGCAAGCCAAGGTCAATGTAAAAGCATGTTAACTAATTAGTAAACTGATCATATCGACACTTACAAGGTATTTTATCTGATATCAAATTGACTAATTACTTAATGGTTACATACTTGTTTTAAATACATGTTTCATTAAGTGAACGTGCCCATACCGAAAGTTTGCTGACATGATTAATATATTTTGTATGCTGCTTCATTAACAACTTAATAACCATTTTATAGGCGGCTCGTTAGCTACAATTTACTGCTTAAAGCATAATTTGTACGTTGTTTATGTTATTTTCCTTCCAACTAGATGTATGCAATTAATATAAATGTGGCATTCGTGAAAGAGTGTTGTCTTCGCATAGGAATCAATTTATTTAATGCTCATTTAAATGTTTTCGACAATTATATGCAGTATGTGCAGCATGTGTAATTTTGGTAAATTGTGTCATTTACGATATCATGTGTCTGTATTCATATGGTTTATGGAGCAAATTCAGGGAAATAAATTAAAAAATAAATACCTAAATTAATAAATATAAATATAATATATATAAATAATACATAAATTACAAGGCTAGTAGAGTGCTCTTTCTATGTTAACAGTATTTTCAACGGTAAATACATAAGATATCTAGGTTTATTGTTTATTCGGCTTAACAAAATACCGAAGTCAACAAACGTAAACTGGTGACGTCATTACAGTTTGACTCAAATCAATACAGCTCTTCTTGTGTTACTCGAGTACAGGCAAAAAGTCAACCATAGACATATACATTTATAAGTATTTTCACAATTAGCAAAATCAACTAGTGATCGTTAGGGAATACAAGGGACAAAGGTTTCACTATAATGTTTATCAAACTGATCACTTACTGCTTTGGAGAGATGACAATCAGTTTTCAACGGCGTTCCATCAATGATGTTGCGTGCTGAGAGTCTTAGCGACACTCGGATATAGGCAAACCGAATTCTGCCGTGTGAGGACCGATTGCTTGCATTTTGTGAATACATTAACGGAATAGTGGTGATTATCAATATTTATAAGGAAACATATTAGTGTTCTTATAAAAAGAAATATAAAAATATACATATTGGTTTATATTCTAATCAGTTTTGAGTCTGGTTGAAATATAAATCTTTTTACCCAGCTGGAATTGTGGGATTTTAAGAATAGGTCAATATTTAACATTTTTAAACCACAATCAGAATATTCTTATATGAACCGCTTTCTGGCAATTGTATCCGGTTATTTATCCCACAAAAATGTGAAACAAAGCGTATTTATTTTTTAAATGATGTCTTGAGTAGAATTGTAGTACCTTTAAATAATCCCGGTGGCATTCTGTCGTCTTAATAATTTCGTTCTTCATTGAGACCTTCAAGTACGTTGCGAAAAAACGAAAACTTGCGACACGACTGACACACGAAGAACTGAAAAAATCCAAAATATGACTGACACACTTACATTGTTACTATCACCAGTATCTATTTATTTTCGCTTGAATAGAACTTCTAATAACGCCCCTTCGCATATTTTTTAATATTATCGAAATCAACTGTGTCGATTGCAATTGAAAGTACTTCGGTGGCGGTTTTAGTATAGCCATTAATTGCAGTGAGAGTTTGTCATTGTTTTGTTTTCATTCATAACATATGCATAGTGAACGGCTTTCTAATATGATCCTCGATTTGATAGGAAAATAATGGATTTCCTGTTTTATTCGCAGCTGTCTATATAACTGTGAGCATGTTTTGATATTTGCTTTCACCTTTGTTTTTTTAATGGAAATAATGCTAAGCAGAATACATTCAATATCATGGTATCCATTAATTGTGTCAAAGGTTATGTTGAATGTTCCCGCAAGGCATTCGGAGTATAAGACATTCAACATATTCGTAAACATATTAAATTAATACCGTTGTTGATTGTTAGGATATTTGTGAAACATACTTATACTGGGTTGCACTTGTTTGTCCGAACATTAGGTATTGATTTCAACACTATGTTCTGGTAACACAATATTTACATTTCAAAATAACTTATCGACAAAGATCTAACAGCATCTACATCTAAAACCATTCGAACTTTATATAAATTGATAATAGCAAAAAAGATACAGATGCAATAATTCTGGATATCCGTGATTAGTGTACTAAAATATCATATTGAGATATTTAAGAAATTGACGTTAAAGACGAAAACATTCAGTAGATTAAGGTTATGAATACGAATCGGAACCCATTGTTTAGCGATGAGAATGTTCAATATGTTTTTTTTGTTGTTTCGACATTTATGTTATGAGCTGGTCCTCTTTGCCTTACTTTTTTCGATTTGCATGGCTGTACTCAATTTAAGACCGTTAATGTTCTCCAATGTTAAGTCAATCAGATGGTAATATATTAAGCTTCATTTCTTGATTTATACATTTAAACATCATATCAGCAAATTGCGGTATTTCGTAAAAGTTGCTATAGAAATGTATATGTATGTGCATTTTGTTCAAACCTGTCTGATGTCCAATGATTGCATTTGGGCATTAACACTTTTTTATACAATCGAACACGCGAAAGTGTGAACATATTTGCATTACGCAATAACACAGTAAGGACAGTGCTTTAATATAACTAGTGGCAACTGGCGCAATGTTTTTCGTTGTTTTTACTTACTGGAACACAAGTACGACAATATTCCGTAATGTGTCTTCCTTAGTGTCACATCCGGGAAAGGTCAAGGCAGTTAAAAGTAGTACAGCTGTAAAAGAGAAAAGTGGACATTGTGTGCTATATTAATTAAATATTTTAACGGAAAAGCATCTATTGAGAGCAAAATATGACAATTCATCTAATGTTGAATTAAGCAAACTAAGGTAAATGCAAAAGCATTTTAACTAGGTTAGGAAACTGATCATATCGACACTAACAAAGTATTTCATCTTATATTTTATTGACTAATCACTTAATAGTTACACACTTGTTTTAAATAGATGTTGCTTAAGTTAACGTGTCAAGACCGAAAGGTTGCTGACATGTTTAATATATTTTGTATGCTGCTTCATTAACAACTTAATAACCATTTTAAAGGCTGCTTGTTAGCTGCGATTTACTGCTTAAAGCATAATTTGTTCTTCGTTTATGTTATTTTGTCTTCGAACTAGCTATGCAATTAATATAAATGTGGCGTTAGTGAAAAAGAGTTATTTAATTAATATGAAGTGGATTTCGAAGCTACCATCTGTATGACAAATTGAACGACTTCGCATCGGAATCAACTTATTTAATGTTCATTTAAATGTTTTGGACAATTATATGCAGCATGTTAAATTTTGGTAAATTTTGTCATAAACGATACCATGTGTCTGTTTTCATATGGTTTATGGAGAAAATTCAGGGAAATAAATTAATTAATACATACATAAAATAATAAATATATATAAATAAATAATACATAAATAACAAGGCTAGTCGAGTGCTCTTCCTGTGTAAACAATATTTTTAACGTTAAATACATAGGAAATATAGGTTTATTGCAACATGAGTCGGGTTTAACAAAATACCGGTCTAAACAAAAGTACACTGGTGACATCATTCCAGTTTGACGTGAATCAATACAGCGCTACTTGTGTTACTCGAGTACAGACAAAAAGTCAACCATAGATACATACATTTATAAGTCGTTTAACAATTAGCAAACAAATAGGTGATCATGAGGGAATACAGTGAGCAACGGTTTAACTACAAGGTTAATCATAGTGCGCACTTACTGCGCAGGGGAGAAGGCAATACATTTTAAACGGCGTTCCATCAATGATGTTGCGTGCTGAAAGAGTCTTAGCGACACTCGGATACAGGCAAACCGAATTCTGGCGTGTGATTACCGATTGCTTGCAATTTATGTACGCATTCACGGAATAGTGGTGATGATCAATATTTATAAGGAACATATTCGTGCTAAAATACTGATGCTCCAGAGACGTCGATGACAGACAGAAAACTAAAAACGTAAATTAGAGCTAATGATCAGTATACATCAATGAAACCTAATGTCATGTTTGAAAGCAATTGACGTACTTAACATCTAAATGCTATGAATATGATCGTCACTACATGTAACAGTGTTTTTTTTGTCAGAGGGGCAGTAAGCATGTGATCCCTGTGCGCAACGGTTGCTATTTTTACCCAGGCGCTTATGCTTTAAATACGACGATAATACTTTTGTTTTAATTACGAAAAAGACGATAATTAGAGAGTGCAACGTATAATTTTTATTGACGTATGCGACAAAAATATAAACACATTTGTGATTGATGACACCAATGCTATGACACCATTCGTGAATAACTCAACATAAATCGTGTTCAAACTTAAAACGAAGTAACCGCTGGGTCCAGCTTTGTGATTTACAACATACAAGACGGTGGACATACATATTTTGGATGTCAAATAAAGATGTTTATATATTATTATATTACAATGCGCGAGGAAATCCTACTTAAAAAGGTGCAAACAGTATAAGCAAATTACACCACATATGCAGTCGGATTTCTCAGAAATGTATATGACAAATACGTTTAGTGTGATTGTGTACATTTTAAATGTGGTTTCTGGGGAACCAGTAACTCTGGGGTTACTCGTTCCCCACGATGGAGCAAGGTCTTTTGGAACAGAGGTTGAGGCGATAATGGCATGTGCTACTGAAAAGGTAATCGTGTATATTTATGTCTGTGTAAATAATACACGTAATGGCGTAAACATGTTTGAGAGAAAGTCATACACTGGTAAGTATGGAAGATGTACACATATTTTTCATAATTAGACTCAACACATGTACATTTAATGAAATATACCAGATAAATAGGACTGAATTATCTGCGGCAGACATACAAACGTCCCTTGTATCTTTTTTGCAACATAATTTCCAAGGGATGTTAAATAATGGTTGCATTGTGTTGGTAATCGTTTATGTTCGTGTATTGTAAATATCATTCAGACTAAGACACAACATAAATAAAATGTACACATGCTGAATTATTGTAATTCTTAATTAACATTTATTTTGTTGAGCTATGTTTCACAACGTTTTTAGGAAAATGAACTTCATCGTTAATACGCGTGTATTTATCATAACCAACTCAGTCGTCACCGTTTATCTCATGCATAGATTCACCTTGAAAACGATAACCAATCACATCAGGGTCTGAGGCTTATTCTGATTTTTGAGATATAGAAAGCGTCTTATACATCGTTTAAGTTATACAAATGAAATGAATGAATGAATATATTATGTACAGGTATATTCAATTGTTTATGTCGCGAATAAGTTTTGCTGCTAGAGGGTTGGACATTTACAAACTTATTAACCAGTATGCGAACCTGTTCACCTATATATTTTTGGTAACCGCAGTTATGCACCATTTTTATTTAAAAAAAAAACATTTGTTAGATTGTTTCAAGCATGACTAAAACACAAATTGCTGCGTGATTTTGCGAATCTCAATATTTTGATTCAGATATATTCGAGACCACCGGAAATATGGACCCTATTAATAAATATGACAAATTAAACCTTGTGACGCGCGTAACTCCAAAAGTATTTATTCGAATGCAAACACAATTTAGTACGTATACAACATAATGTTTACATTCTCACTTTCATATTTTGGTGGGCTGTTTTTGGACATTACAGTAGTTATTGTCCTTAACAGCCAAAAGATGACTTGTTAAACTTGTGTCACGCGAAACATAAAAAGTATACTTTATGCAGGGTGGAAGCTTTACAATCATATAAACAAGAATGTGAAGTTGCGCACCATCATTTTTGGTGCATATGTTTTCGACATAAACAAAGGGTGTAGCTTTTCTAACCAAAAATATAACATTTTATTCAATTGTATCATGCGTAACTAAAAAAAAAGGTTATATGCTACAGGGACACAACGTTTATAAACACATAGTCATGGCAACTTGCGAACCTCCCAATTTTTGTTATTTAATTGGTGGAGTTTTTAAACAAAGTTGGAATGTCGGGACATCTGTGTCTTGATTAATATGGATTTATCGAACAGCTCAAATACAAAAAGTAGACTGAACTGTCGCACGTAATATATGTAGTGGTGCTTTATTGTTGACATTATAATAATGAAAAACAATTGAGATGTATATGCGTTGTCTGGCCAATATTTTCAATTTTATAAGTTCGCATTGCAGAACCTCTATGGGCGTTATCATATATCGTAAGATTGTATATTTCTTTAACGATGATATTAAGGCATGCATGGGAATTAGTTGTTTGTGTACCATTTTACTATGGTCATGTTCTAATATTATCTAAGTTTTATAAACAGATGTAGTGTTGAAACATTGATAAAAATATATTTTTGTTGTAACAACCAAACAATACATTGCTTTAGTGCTAAAAGAAGTTGATATTTAAATGAAACATAAGTTACATCCATTCAACTAGTCGTCAAATAAAGGGTTAAGATTATTAGTTGTTTGAATGTCTATCGATATTGTATTCTTTAGAATTTAGTATGCCCTAAGGCACTGAATAGTTATGTTCTTATTAATTGTTGTAATACGTATATTATGTTTCAAACTTTCACAGCAATAACAAAAGTCAACTCACCTACGAGGATCGTTATGTAGCTGTAAGTTCATTCTAGATATTCAGAAAACAAAACACCCATAACCAGGCTATGTTACAAAAGCTATCAGTATTCATCTAACTTGTTGATATTTTAGTGGTTATTGAACGCTGCGATCGCTTTTCCAGTGTCGGTGTTATATAAGCGAACTGTGACCAATGAGTACACAGGAAATATATTTGATCTTGACCCAGTTTCAGACCTGATCCTGACACAGTATCAGAATGATCCATTTTTCAACATATTTAAACAGAGACACGAGTATTGTCAAATTATTTCGATAGGACGGGACAAAATGCGTAAATACGCATTCATTCCGTTTGATGCAAGCCGATCAAACTGCAAATGTTTCATGCACCACACGCAAAAAATGAGAATCTTTTTTTTGCAACAACATTCAATGATTTTAGCCGATGTATAAATGTTAATATATTGCCAATGATCCGGTTCATGTTTCGATGTGTTTTTTTAAACAAAACAACAAACACAATTTGTAATATACTTACGCAAATGTAAATTCAACTTGCGAACGAGAGGTTTATTAATTGAATGTATACTATAACGCAGAATATTTCAGAGTATACACAATTAACCAATTATTTTAATTTAAAATTAACATATATTTTAACATTATACAGCTACTACAATCCGTGCAAACTGAATATTTAGAGACTTCTAGGTTAATGTCTTTTTGTACATTAATTGATCCGACCAGTTGAAAAAAGGTCTTTCAAGTACAAAAACACACTTTGCTGATACAATCACCATGAACGTATGAAAAGCTTCTATAACGCTCAAAATCAACGGTAATTTCGTGAAATATTTGTAAAATTAAGTTAACACATAGATAATGAGTGTTCAATAACCGAAATTTCAACACTAGATGTGGTCTTACAACATCGATTTAACACGATACAAAATGCTGTTTTTGTTTGTTTTGGTACAATTTATTCAACACATGTTCATGTCCCATTTTTTTATTCGCGTGTCGTATGAATAGATATCGTTGCGGGACATTAAAATGCAATATATTGTGCCACACAAAAATATAAGCATTTTATATCTTGTTACATTTATTTTTCCAGAACACATCTAGCGTTAAAATTTTGGCTATTGCTACAAGGAACACTGCCTTTGTGTTAACTATAATGTACGAAATAGTTCAGGAAATTTCCGTTGATTTTCCGATTATTTTGAGCGTTATAGGGCTTTAAATGTTCAAAAGAATAGCAAAGCAGATTAAATTAACATGATCTTACATTTCGTATTATTATTAAAATTGGTTTTGATCTTGCCCGGTTACGCTGCGCGAAATAGTGCTTAATCAGGAAACAAAACACTCATAACCATACTTTGTTACAAAAGCTATGATTATTCATCTGTCTTGTAAATAATTTAGTGGTTATTGCACGATTATACAGGCATTTGAAATTACTAAAATCGATCATTGCGCACAGTTAAGGCTGCAATCAATTTTCCAGTGTCGGTATTACATAAGCGAACTGTGACCAATGAGTACACAGAAAATACATTTGATCCTGACACATTATCAGAAATGATCGTGACACAGTATCAGAATGATCCATTTTTCCACATATGTAAACAGAGACGCGAGTCTTTTAAAACTATTTTGATATGATGGGACAGCATGCGCAAATACGCATTAATTCTACTTGATACCAGCCTATAAAACTGCAAATGTTTCATACACCAAGCGATTTTTGTGCAGCAATATTCAGTGATGTTATCCGATATATAAATGTTAATATATTGCAAATGAACCGGTTCATGTTTCGATGTTTCTGTTAAACAAAACAACAAAACAATTGCAATATACTTCAGACTGATACAATTGTCCGATTCCAAATACCAAATCAAATATAAATTCAATTTTCTAAATGTGAAGTACTAAGGTTGTTTATTATTTTCAATTTTTTATGAGGTCATGTATATAAAAAGAAACCACGCATATACTTAACGACCCCATCAAATCTAAGGCACCGTTTTCAAATCGTGTTTGTATTGTATTTTGGTTGGTTAAATGGCAATTAAAAACTAGTTTTGATTATTATCTTTATGAATTGTTACCTCCAGTAAGACATAAATTATATAATAATTAGCGGGATAAAAAAAACAAGACACGACTAGATTATGAAATAGAGAACTACAGCGTCAAATCGGCAATATATATTTGCATTTATGTTGTTATATAAATGTACGATTGAAGTTATACAATCATCAACAAATAGTAAATTAATTACCACCAGTGAATAGTCTGTAGTGGTTTCGGAGTAACATACTTCTTGTGTATTGTCTTCATGTGTCACAATCGGATAAAAATTAATTGCAATTACGTTACTTCATATACTCCGTTAATTAAGTCGGTACTGTTAGCATGACTGTATCAGGCAATTGAATTGTAAGGTTTTATCATAGATAAAGTACTCTATGATGTACATTAACCTATACAATATCAAACTAATATTTCTGATCGAAATGACATTAATACTATATTATATGTAATGGTTATATACGTATACAGTTTAAACAGCAATGTAAACATGTTTATATATACAAGTGACACTTTCGCTGCACCACCATAAAATACGTTTTTTACCAAGTGGTCATGTATTTATAACAAGAATCCCATTGCCAAACATTGATGACAAATTAATGTTCTAGACAAGGTACAAAAATATACCACAAAAACACAAAACTAAATAAAATTGGGATCACCGCTTTGGTACGGTCAATGCAAGGCGTTGAGTGTAAACCGGTTTTAAGAAGCTCTTACCCTTACTCTTGGCCTTATTTTTTTTTAAGTTTCTGTATATATTAAAAAACGCAAACAATCGCAATTCAATTCAAACAGCATAAAAGATAGTATATTTCCCTTAAATTCCATTTAACTTTCTAATGAATGGATGCATTAAAGTAATTGTAACTGAAGCTAAAAAAATGTTAGCTACAACGTGTATTTGATCGAAAAGCTTTAAAGACATATGATTGTATGGCTTAATATTTTGAAAATCTTCAAGAAAGATCAAAGAAGAAAATATATTTACGCTGTGAACGTATAATTGTGCGACTTCTGGTAACGCGTGAGGTGATTGGGAATAAATTACTAGCTTTCACGTACCGGACAACAGAAAATCGCAACAAAAGGCAGTCATTTACAAGTATGGATTTGCAAAAGTGAACTGTTTGTAATAAATAACGTATATACAATATTTCAAAATATATCAATATATAGTGGTGCTATTGTGCATGTTATTGTAAACGTATCATATATCATCCAACCTTAACCGTCCAAATTTCAACTACGTGGACGTGCATATTAAAAACTGCAGTTCTGACCGTCCAATATTTCATCTGCAGTGACGCGCATATTGAAATCTCCAGAACTTACCGTCAAATAAGCCACGTTTACAGACGCGCATATATAAACCATCACACTACGAGATTGTACATTGTCAAATCGATCACCTGCGATGCGGCGATATGCATATTACAGGCACACGGTTGAATTTCGGATATACATAATTCGGAGGTCAAATAAACGTGTAAATATTATTGTGTGACAGTGCTCGTGGAAATCCTACTTAAATAGGAGAAAATAGTTAACAAAATAAAGCAAATATGCTGTCGGAATTTTCAGGAAAGTATATGACAGATACGTTAAGTGTATTGGTGTTCATTGAAAACGTGGTTTCTGTCGTAACGGTAACTCTTGGGTTACTCGTGCCCCACGAAGGAGCTAGGTCTTTTGGAACCGAGGTTGATGCGATTTTGGCCAGGGCTATTGAAAAGGTAATAATGTATATATATATATTTCTGTGTAAATAATAAACATGACATATATTGTTTGAGAACACAGTCTGGCTAATATGGAAGATGAACAGGTGCCCATTTTTCATCGCTGGACTCAAAAAAATAAACATCAAATCCAATGTACCAGATAAGTATGACTAAAACTTCTGAGGATAGCATTCTTTAGAAGCGTTGTTAAATAATTGTTGGGTTGTTTTTGTAATCGATTATGTTCGTGTTTATTGTCATTATCGTCCTAAATAATACACACCATAATACACAACATTAATAAATAGTTAACTTGCTAAATTATTGGTATTCTTTATTAACATTTATTTTGTTGAGCTAGGTGTTAAAACGTTTTCTGAACACGTGAAATGCATCAAAATATGCGTTGTTTTTATCATAACCAACTCAGTCGTCGTCGTTTATTTGATGCACAGATTCACCTTGAAAACGATAATTAATCACATCAGGGTCTGAGGCTTTGCCTGATATTAAGTTCTTACAGGTATCTTATACTTTATTTGACGTTATACAAATGGACGTAATGCATATAGTATATAGACTCCGTTGTTTATTTCGCGCGTAACTGAGTACGTATGGCTGCTATAGTGTTGGACATTTACAAACATATTAACCAGCATGTAAACCTTTGCATCTTTCTATTTTGCTACCCGCAGTTATGGAGCTTTTGTTTTATTAAAAAAACTACATTTGCTGACTTGTTTCGAGCATGGCTCAAACAAGTATTTCTGCTACATTGCTTAAATTTTAAAATTATTCAGCAGCGTGTTATCTTGCGCATCTCAATATTTTGATTCATGTGTATTCGAGACAACCGGAGTTATGGACCCTATTTATAAGTAATGACACATTCAATTTAGTATTTGTAAACCATAATGTGTACTTGCGCACTTTTATAGTGTGGTGACTAGTTTTGGATATTACCGAAGTTATTGCCTTAATCAGCCAAAGAGTAATTTGTTTAACTTGTGTCACACGTAAACCAAAAAGTATACGTTATAAAGGGTCGAAACTTTAGTATCATATAAACAAACATGTGAAGTTGCGCACCGCAATTTTACGTTCATATTTCTTTTAACATTAACATAGGTAAAGCCTTTTTTACCAAAAGTATAATGTTTTATTAAATGTTGTCTTGCGTAATAAAACGAGGAAGATATAAGTGTAAAAAAAAATGAAAAGATAGATATTTTGTTAGCTACCTAAAATGAATTTTTATGTGAAAGAAAGTTTTGCTTTTTAGATAAATATAAGAAATATCCATACTAGACGTTAAAATAAGTATTATGAATATTAATTTGAAGATGTGTATTGATTATGTAGTCTAAAGCATTTCAGTATTACTTATCAAACTCTATATTTTATGTTATTATTAATAGTGGTCATATGTATATTATGTTGCAAGCTTCAACAGCAAAAACACACAACAATTCACTATTGAGCATAAATATGCATATGTAACTTCGTCATTTATATTCAGAAAACTAAACACTCATAACAATACGGCTGTGAAAAAAGCTACGATTATTCATCTGACATGTGTCTGCTTCAATGGCTGCACTTATTGCATGATTCTACGATTATTCATCTGAAATGTGTCTGCTTCAATGGCTGCACTTATTGCATGATTATACGGGCATTTGGAATCACTAGGATCGATCGTTGCTTTACAATAACTAGATTCTAAGCCTCGTCATGTTGGATGAATTCAAGTACACACTCACGCTAACACATAGTATTCTCTATTTGACACAGTTTTAAACATAATCAAATTAGTTCGATATGACTTGACATCATGCGAACATACGCATAAATTCCGTTTGATACAAGCCTATGAAGCTTCAAATGGTTCTTAGTACACAAAAAAGCGTATTTTGCAACCAATATGCATTGACGTTTTCTGAGTTTTAAAGGTTCATAGATTGTTAATAAACCGAGTATTGTTTCGATATTTCTTTTTAAAAAAACAACGAACAAATTGGAATATACTTAATAATACGTTACATATAGTATTTATCAAACATTATCGATCAATTGTATTGAGTATCGTTTGTAAAGTTTTCATAATGATGCATTAACAAATCTTTGGAATTGGAGGTATGATGTCAATTATGGTTAAAGAAAAAACAAACACTATTGCAGCGCAGTTTATGCTCTTAAAATCTGTAAAATAGTATTAATTTTAGAATTAGTATTAATATTTACATCGAAACATTTAAAAAGCGAGATTCTATATTCTCGTAGTATCTATAAATAATCCCGATGGCATAGTGTCGTCTAAATAATCTATCAATTCATTGAAACCTTCAATTACAGTGAGAAAAACTAAAACATGCGACACGACTGAGCGAAGAACTGAAATAATCCAAAATATAACCGAAGCACTTCATTTGTTACTATCATCAGTATCAATTTTTTTCGCTTTATTAGAACTTTTAATAACGCCGCTTCGCATATTGGTTAATGGCGGCGTTTTTCGATATCAACTATGTTGATTGCAACTGAACGTACTTCGGTGGCGGTTGTATTCTAGCCATTAATTGCAGAGTTTTGTTGTCGTTGTGTTTTGTTTGCATTCATAACATATGCCTAATGAACGGCTTTTCAATATGACCCTCGATCTAGTAGGAAATAAATGTTTCATTCGCACCTGTGTATCTGAATGTGAGAATGTTTTGGCCTCAAAAAGTTGTAGCTCTGTTGCTCTGGTCTCCTTTCAACCATTGAGTAATAAAATAGTAATTAAATTGAATGCGTTTTAATTCCCTTTTGTTACTATTTAATTTGAGTTGCAATGCTATGAGGTTAAATTTTATTTACACTTATATGTATCATGAATATTGCTGGGCCAAGTGTGAGGTTGAGCGCTCATTAACTGGTTTAAACCCCCAATGCTTAGCATTGACCGTTCCAAGGCGGTGACCCCAGCTTTATTCTACTATGTGTATATGTTGTTTCGTTTTGTGCCGTACTGTACCGTTTTGGCAATTGGTTCCTTGCCATAAATAAAGGACCACAGAGGTGTGTATGATAAAACTGCAATACTGCTGCAGCTTCTGGAGTTTCACTTCTTCATATT
>VMBQ01002643.1:53196-82006 GCA_007657795.1 Dreissena rostriformis
GATTAAGGCAGTTTTAACTGGTAACATTTACCAAAAATGTGTAAAGTAGCACTCTTAATTGATATGCATAGGTACATTTATAAATTACTGACGGAAAACGTTATCCTTTTACAGACAAATGTCTGCCTGCCAACAGGAAGTGAATATTAGCAGTTGTAAACAAAGGAAATAAATTCTCAAAATTGATTCTAGCCTGTTTATGTAATTCTATTGACTGGCCATTAAATTTAACTGGTCAGCAATAATTATTATGTGGTCAGGCTAGACTGGACAACAATTTGGGAGGAAAACAGTGAGTTATACATCAAGACATTGGGGTAAGAAACTTAAACAATTCATAATAATAGTTTACACTATTCAACTAGAATGAGTGTCACTGGGGTATAACATCGATGAATATAAAAATGTTTGACATTGTGATACAATATTGTGATCAATTAATAGTAACGAAAATATGTATTTTACATTCCTTTTTTCAGGATTTTTCCTGAAGTTTTGTTATTGTTTTATATTGTTCTTGAATTTAATATTTTCCATAATATTAGTTATAAAAAAAATTGTTTGTCCTTGTTAATTTGATGAGATGGAAAGTAGTTGGCGTGATATAATCGTTTCAGGGTTAGTTACTGACCCGATACGGGATATACGGTTCTGTGGAAAACCATATCGGGGCTCGACCTTCGGTCTCGCCCCGATATGGTTTTCCACAGAACCGTATATCCCGTATCGGGTCAGTTACTAACCCTGTAACTATTAATATTAAGCTTCATTTCTCGATCCATGCATTAAAACATGATGAAAGTAAATAACGGGATTTCGTAAAAGTTCTTTAAGAAATGTATTTGTGTTAATTATGTTCAAACTTGTTTGATGTCCAATGATTGCATTTCGACATTAACACTTCAAACTGTTGTCACACAAACAAACACGCGAAAGTGTGATAATATTTGCATAGTGCAATAACAAAGTAAAGACATTGCTTTAACAGTATTCGTGGCAACATGCGCCATATATGGCATGCTTCTTTTTTACTGAAACACAAGTATGACAACATTCCGTAATGTGTCTTCATTAAAGATACTTTTGGGATAGGAAAATGCGGATTAACGTATAAAGACGTTTAAGTCTTATGAATTCTAAATTTGTTTGCATTAGTATAACACTGTAACAGACAAACTAGGACATTGTGTGATTTCTTCAAGACAAATGACAAACATTAAATCGCGTTCTTTTTTTCTGAATTTAAGTGTTGTACCGCTTAATATCTAGGTTATCTGATTGGATAACACTACAGGAAGATTATTTAATATAAAGAAGAAACAAAAAAAGTGAGTATTAGGGAATACAGTGAGCAAAGGTTTGACTACACAATGTTAATCACATTGATCACTTACTGCTCAGGAGAGATGACAATCAGTTTTCAACAGCGTTCCATCAATGATGTTGCGTGCTGAAAGAGTCTAAGCAACACTCGGATATAGGCAAACCGAATTCTGCCGTGTGAGGACCGATTGCTTGCATTTTATGTATACATTCACGGAAGAGTGGTCTTCAAGCATTGATCAATATTTATAAAGATAAATGTTCGTGCTTGAAACTTATCCTCCAGGTACGTTGATGCAGACAGAGAACTTAAAACGTTAATTAACGTTAATGATCAGTATACATCAATGAATCCTAATGTCATGTTTGCAAGCAATTGACTTACTTAACATCTAAACGCTATGAATATGATAGCCACTGACAGGGTTTTATTCTTGTCAGCGGGGCAGTAAGAATGTGATCCATGTGCGCAACGGTTGTTATTTTTACACAGGCGTTCATGCTTAATATATACGGCGTTAATACTTGTGTTTTAACTACGCTACACACGATAACTAGAGAGTGAAAATAATATTGTTTTCATTTACGTATGCGATAGAAACATTAACACATTGTTGATTGATGGCACCAATGTTTTGGCACCATTCGAGGACTACTCAGAGGAATTCGTGTTTAACTTTTAAAAGAAATTACCGCTGGTTCCAGCTTTATGATTTACAACATAAAATACTTCGGACATGCATAATTCGGATGTGAAATAAACATGTATACATCATTATATGACAATGTTCGTGGAAATCCTTCTTAAAAATTGAAAACAGTATAAGAAAATTACAGCAAATATGCCGTCGGATTTTTCAGGAATTTATAAGACAAATACGTTTAGTGCGATTGTGTACATTTTAAATGTGGTTTCTGGGGAACCGATTATTCTTGGCTTACTCGTGCCCCACGATGGAGCAAGGTCTTTTGGAACCGAGGTTGAGGCGATAATGGCCTGGGCTACTGAAAAGGTAATCGCGTGTATATGATGCTTTGTTAATAATGACGTAAAATGTTTGAGAGAAAGTCATACACTGGTAAATATGGAAGATGTACACATGCATATTTTTTCATAATTTGACTTAAAGCATGTACATTAAATAAAATATACCAGATAAAAAGGACTGAAACATTGCGGATAGCAGGCAAACGTCCCGTGCAACTTCTTTACACCAGAAATTTGAAGCGTTGTTAAATATTCTGGTTGCAGTGTTTTGGTAATCGATTATGTTCGTGTATATTGTCATTATCTCATTTTCCTTTATAATACACACCATTAATACATAGTATACTTCCTAAATTGTAGGGACATCCTTGTTTGTTTAAAACAGATTTATCGAACAACTCAAATACTAAAATGCACTGAACTGTCGCATTTAATATATGTATGTAATATATTTAATATAGTGCAGCTTTATTACATAATAAACATCAGTTTTAAAAGCGTTGTATGGACAATATTTTCAGTTTCATAATTTCGCATTGCGTAACCGCTTTGGCATTATCGGATATTCGTAAGATTGTATTCGTTCTTTAAAGCGGGACTGTACGATTTTGTCAAATATTTATGAATTTTTATAAAATGTGTTAAAAATTAGTATACATATATTTCAGTATAAATTAAAATAAAAGTTAAGAAGTCGAAACATGCGAAATAAGCCAGATATTTAAATCTGAAATTGAAAATGGCTTCCAGCCAAATTCGCCAGCATATATATAATGCATGTACAATGTGAATCTAAATTTAGTTTTAGTGCAGATTCGTTTATACGACACAAAGACACCATTTTATTTCCTAACAAATACGAGTAAAAGTGTCGGCATCGGCTTTAACCAGCGCTAACTTGTCTTTGCTGAATTTTATGAAATTCGTCTACAATGTATAATTTTTATTGCCTATTTTGTGTCATCGTAACATAATTTTATCAATATATTAAAATTTAACACATATAAAAATCGTACAGTCCCGCTTTAAGGAGGATATTTAGGCATGCAGGAAATAAGTTTGTTTGTTTGTACGGTTTTACTACGGTCATCTTCGAATATTGTCAAGTTTTATTTAAAAAAGAGAGTTAGATACAAGTGTAGAAACATTGAACAAATATGCTGTTGTTGTAACAACCAAGCAATACACTATTGCTAAATAGAGTTGATATTTAATGAAACATTAATTACATCCGTACTACTAGTTGTCAAATTCAGGGTTATGATTATTAAATGTTTGAAGATGTTTATCAATACTGTATTCTTAAGCATTTCAGTATGAATTATCGCGCTCAATATGTGTGTAGTTATAAATTGTTGTAATACGGATATTACGTTGCAAGCTTAAACAGCAATAATACAAATCAATTAACCAACGAGCATCATTATGTAGCTCTAAGTTCTTCCTATATATTCAGGA
Organism: Dreissena rostriformis; assembly: GCA_007657795.1. Classification (NCBI taxonomy): domain Eukaryota; kingdom Metazoa; phylum Mollusca; class Bivalvia; order Myida; family Dreissenidae; genus Dreissena; species Dreissena rostriformis. The sequence goes on from VMBQ01002643.1 coordinate 56,966, forward strand.
AACAAAACACTTATAACCAGACTTTGTTAAAAAAGCTATGATTATTCATCTGTCTTGTTAATATTTTAGTGGTAATCGCACGATTATACAGGCATGGGAATTTACTAGAATCGATCATTGCGCACAGTTTGAGCTGCAATCACGTTTCCAGTGTCGGTATTACATAAGCGAACTGTAACCATTGAGTACACAGAAAATACATGTGATCGTGACACAGTATCAGAATGATCCAGATTTCCACATATGAAAACAGAGAATCGAGTCTTTTAAAACAATTTTGTTAGGATGGGACTGCATGCGCAAATACTCATTAATTCTATTTGATACCAGCCTTTGAAACTGCAAATGTTTCATACACCAAGCGCAAAAAAATTGTATTTTTGTGCAACAAAATTCAGTGATGTTAGCCGATATATAAATGTTGATATATTGCAAATGAACCGGTTCATGTTTCGATGTTTCTGTTAAACAAAACAACAAAACAATTGTAATATACTTTAGACGTATACAATTGTCCGATGCCAAATACCAAATCAAATATAAATTTAACTTTCTAAATGTGAATAACTAAGGTTGTTTATTATTTTCAATTTTTTATGAGGTCATCTATATAAAAAGAAACCACGCATATACTAAACGACCCCATCAAATCTAAGGCACTGTGGTCAAATCGTGTTTTAATTGTATTTTGATTGGTTAAATGGCAGTTAGAAACTTGTTTTTATTATTATCTTTATGGATTGTTACCTCGAGTTAGACATAAATAATGTAATTATTAGCGTGATGAAAAACAAGACACGACTAGATTATGAAATAGAGACTTACAGCGTCAAACCGTCATTATATATTTGCATTTATGTTGTTATATAAATGTTTGATTGGAACTATACAATCATCAACAAATAGTAAAATAATTACCACCAGTGAATAGTCTGTAATTTGTTTCGGAGTAGCATACTTGTATTCGTCGTCACGTGTCACAATCGGATAAAAATTAATTGCAATTACGTTACTTCATATACTCCCTCAATTAAGTCGGTACTGTTAGCATGACTGTATCAGGCAATTGAATGTCAAAGTTTTATCAGAGATAAAGTACTCTATGATGAACATAAACCTATACAATAACAAAATACTATTTCTGATCGAAATTATATTAAAACTATGTTATATGTTATGGTAATATACGTATACAGCTTAAACAGCAATTTAAAAATGTTTATATATACAAGTGACACTTTCGCTGCATCACCATAAAATACGTTTTTTACCAAGTGGTCATGTAAGTATAACAAGAAACCCATTGCCAAACATTGATAACACATTTATGTACACGACATGGTACAAAAATATACCACAAAAAACGCAAAACTAAATAAAACTGGGATCACCGCTTTGGGACGGTCAATGCAAGGCGTTGAGTGTAAACCGGTTTTTAAGAAGCTCTTACCCTTACTCTTGGCCTTAATCTTATTGTTTAAAGTTTCTGTTTATGTAAAAAACGCATACAATCGCAATTCAATTCAAACAGCATAAAAGATAGTATATTTCCCTTAAATTCCATTGAACTTTCTAATGAATGGATGCATTAATGTAATAGTAAATGAAGCTAAAAATAGTGTTAACTTCAACGTGTATTTGATCGAAAAGCTTTAAAGACATAGGATTGTATAGCTTAATATTTAGAAAATCTTCATGAAAGATCAAACAGAAATCGATGTTGCGCTGTGATCGTATAACTGTGTGACTTCTGGTAACGCGTTAGGTGATTTGGTATGAATAACTAACATTCACGTACCGGAAAACAGAAATTCGCAACAAAAGGCAGTCATTTACAAGAGTTTATTTGCAAAAGTGAACTGATGGGTCTGTTACAAATTTATTAACTCTTGCAGACGTCGAATTCCAAGGAATTAAATTACCTAAAGCGATGGCTATTGTATTAATTATAATGTATATAATCATGTTTTGCATACCAATTAACCGTGAATGTGACACTATTAAAATGACTGTTATTGAATACCGGTAAGGTTAGATGGTAGAGAGCTGGACTACACATCCGAAGATTGCGGGTTTGATCCCTTGTGTGGGGATTAACGATGAAAGCCTTACATACAGTTACTGACATAACTATGAGTGCTTAATACTGATATATTAGCTATCACAGAACAAAGTGTGAGTTGGTAAACTGACCGCCGTGAAATTATTAAAATACTGTTCAAACCGCGAACAATCCAACTATACAATCACAAACAAACGCAATAATACTAAGAGGAATTTGGTATGCAACTGGCGTATATTCATAGCTCACGATTACCCTACGTGATTAGTTTAATGGAAGCATGTATGCTCGAACAAAAAGCGTACAGTTTAAAAAGAAATAACGCATGTACAATATTTCAAATTATATTTATATATAGTGGTGCTATTGTGCATGTTATCGTATACGTATCGTATATCATCCAACCTTTACCGTCCAAATTTCAACTACGTGGACGCGCATATTGAAATCTCCAGAACTTACCGTCAAATAAGCCATGTTTATAGACGTGCATACTGAAACCATCACACTAAGAGCTTGCACATTGTCAAATCGCTCACCTGCGCCACGGAGATATGCATATTACAGGCACATGGTGCACTTCGGATATACATAATTCGGGGGTCAAATAAACATGTATATATTATTGTGTGACAGTGCTCGTGGAAATCCTACTTAAATAGGAGAAAATAGTAAACAAAAAAAAGCAAATATGCCGTCGGATTTTTCAGGAAAGTATATGAAATATACGTTAAGTGTATTGGTGTTCATTGCAAACGTGGTTTCTTGCGTACCTGTAACTCGTGGGTTACTTGTTCCCCACGATGGAGCAAGGTCTTTTGGAACCGAGGTTGATGCGATTTTGGTCAGGGCTACTGAAAAGGTAATAGTGTATATATATTTCTGTGTAAATAATAAACATGACGTATATTGTTTGAGAACACAGTCTGGCAAATATGGTAGATGAACACGTGCACATTTTTCATCGCTGGACTCAAAGAAATAAACATTAAAACCAATGTACCAGATAAATATGACTAAAACATCTGCGAATAGCATTCTTTAGAAGCGAAATTTAAAGCGTTGTTAAATAACTGTTGGGTTGTTTTGGTAATCGATTATGTTCGTGTATATTGTCATTATCTTCCTCAATCATACACACCATAAATAAATAGTTTTCTTGCTAAATTATGGTTATTCTTAATTAACATTTATTTTGTTGAGCTAGGTGTAAAAACGTTTTCTGAACACGTGAAATGCATCAAAATATGCGTTGTTTTTATCATAACCAACTCAGTCGTCGCCGTTTATCTGATGAACAGATTCACCTTGGAAACGATAACCAATCACATCAGGGTCTGAGGCTTTGCCTGATATTGAGTAATTAAAGGAATCTTATACTTTATGTGACGTTATACAAATAGTCGTAATGCATATATTATATAGAGTCCATTGTTGATTTCGCGCGCAACTGAGTACGTATGGTTGCTATTGTGTTGGACATTTACAAACTTATTAAACAGCATGTAAACCTGTGCATATTTCTATTTTGCTAACCGCAGTTATGGAGCTTTTGTTTTATTAAAAAAAACTTCATTTGTTTACTTGTTTCGAGCATAGCTCAAACAAGTATTTCTGCTACATGGCTTACATTTTAAAATTATTCAGCAGCATGTAATCTTGCGCATCTCAATATTTTGATTCAGATGTATTCGAGACAACCGGAATTATGGACCCTTTTTATAAAAAATGACAGATTCAATTAAGTACGTGTAAACCATAATGTGTACTTGCGCACTTTTATAGTGTGGTGACAGGTTTGGGCATTTCCGGAGTTATTGCCTTTTATAGCCAAAAAGTATTTTTTTTTTAACTTGTGTCACACGTAAACCAAAAAGTATACGTTATTAAGGGTCGAAACTTTAGAATCATATAAACAAACATGTGAAGTTGCGCACAGCAATTTTACATTCATATTTCTTTTATCATAAACATAGGTAAAGCCTTTCTTACCAAAAATAAAATGTTTTATTAAATGTTGTCTTGCGTTATAAAACGAGGAAGATATTAGTGTATAAAAAAATGAAAAGATAGATATTGTGTTAGCTACCTAAAAATGAATTTTTATTTGAAAGACAGTGTTGCTATTTAGATAAATATAAGTAATATCTATACTACTAGTCGTTAAATTAAGGATTATCACTATTAATTTGAAGATGTGTATTGATTATGTAGTCTAAAGCATTTCAGTATTACTTATCAAACTCAATTTTTTATGTAATTATTAATAGTGGTCATATGTATATTATGTTGTAAGCTTTAACAGCAAAAACACACAACAATTCACTATTGAGCATACATTTGTAGTTGTAACTTCGTCCTTTATATTCAGAAAACGAAACACTCAGAATCATACGGCTGTAAAAACAAGCTACGAGTATTGTTGTCTTTGTGTTTTGTTAGCATTCATAACATATGCCTAATGAACGGCTTTTCAATATGATCCTCGATCTGGAAGGAAATAAATGTTTCATTCGCAGCTGTGTATTTGAATGTGAGTATGTTTTAATATTTGATGTCACCTTAGTTGTTGAATGGAAATAATGTTGCGCACTAAGTATGCAATATCTTGGTATTAATTAATGGTGTACACAGTTGAATTTTCCCGTAGGGCGTTCGGAGAATTGGGCATTTTTCAAATTCGTAAATAAATGCCGTTGTTGATTGTTAAGACATTTGTGATGTAAACTTATAATGGTTTGCACTTTTGTGTTCGTAGAATATGCATTCATTTCAGAACAATCGTCTCGTTCTGATAACGCAATAGTGATATATCATAATAACTTAATGACGAAATCTTTTAGTATTTACATGTAACACTATTCCAACTTCCGAATTGAAAATGACACCAAAGATACCTTTGCAAAAGTTCTGGATAACCGTGATTGGTGTACCATATTATCATATTGCAATATTTAAGCGAATGATTTTTAAAACGAAAATATTCGGTAGATTTAGGGTATGTGTAAGAAAATCGAACCAATTATTTAGCGATGTAAATGTGCACTAGCATGTTGGTTTTCTTGCTTTACGTACGTTGTGAAAAAGTCATCCTGGCTTACTTGTGAAACACAAAATGTTAAGGTCGTTTGGCTCTGACGTCGAGAAAACGATTTCCATGTCTGTACTCAATCAATTTTAGACCGTTAATTTGTCAAAATTTAAGTCAATCAGCTGGAAATATATTAAGCTTCATTTCTAGATGCATGCAATCAAACATGATGAAAGTAAATTACAGGATTTCGTAAAAGTTGTTTAAGAAATGTATTTGTGTTCATTATGTTCAAACTTGTTTGATGTCCAATGATTGCATTTCGACATTAATACTTCAAACTGTTGTCACACAAACAAACACGCGAAAGTGTGATCATATTTGCATAGTGCAATAACAAAGTAAAGACATTGTTTTGACAGTATTCGTGGCAACTGGCGCCATGTATGGCATGGTTCTTTTTCACTGAAACACAAGTATGACAACATTCCGTAATGTGTCTTCATTAAAGACACTTTTGGGATAGGGAAAGGTTGCTTAAAGTATAAAAACCTTTAAGTCTTATGAATTCTTAATTTGTTTGCGTTAGTATAACTCTATAACAAACAAACTTGGAAATTGTGTGATTTCTTCATGGCAAATGACAAACATTAAATCGCGTTTTTTTTCTGAATTGAAGTGTTTTATCGGTTAATATCTAGGTTATCTGATTGGATAACATAACAAGAAGATTATTTAAGTTATATAGACTTTTGCACGAAGAAGCATCAATTAAGAGCAAAATATTAAGATTCAATTGATGTTGAATTAAGCGAGCCAGTGCAAATGCCAAATCATGTAAACTAATTAGTACAGTGATCATATCGTTACTAACAAGGTATTTCATCTGAGTTTTAATGGAATAATTACTTCATGTTTCACACTTGTTTTAAATAGATGTTGCATTTAGCTTACGTGTCTATACCGCACGTTTGCTGACATGTTTCACATATTTTGTATCTTGCTTCATTAATACATTAATTACAAGTTTATATGTGGCTTTTAGCTACAATTTACTGCTTAAAGCTTAATTTGTACTTCGTTTATGTGTTTTGTCGTCGAACAAGATCTATGTTATTAATTTAAATGTGGCGTTAGTGAATTAGTGTTTTTTAAATTATATGAAGTGGATTCCGAAGCTACCATCTGTATGACAACAAATGGTACTACTTCGCAACGAAATCAACGTATTCAATGTTCATTTAAATGTTTTTGACATTCATATGCAGCAAGTGTTTCAGTAACTTTGATCAATTTTGTCATAAATGATATCATGTGTCTGCATTCATATGGTTCGTGGGGAAAACTGAGGACACTAAATAAATAAATACATAAATAAATAATACATAAATAAATTACAGGGCTAGTAAAGTGCTCGTCCTTTGAAAACAATATTTTCAACGGACAATATATAGGATACCTAGGTTTATTGCAACATGAGTCGGGCTTAACAAAATGCCGGTCTAAACAAAAGTACACTGGTGACGTCATTCCAGTTTGACTCGAATCAATACAGCTCTAATTGTGTTACTCGAGTGCAGGCAAAAAGTCAATCATAGATACATACATTTATAGGTCGTTTCACAATTAGAAAACAAAACAGGTAATCATTAGGGAATACAGTGAGCAAAGTTTTCACTATAATGTTAATCACAGTGAGCAAAGGTTTCACTATAATGTTAATCACAGTGAGCAAAGGTTTCACTATAATCTTTATTACATTGATCACCTAGTGCTAAGGAGAGAAGGCAATCAGTTTAAAACGGAGCTCCGTCAATGATGTTGCGTGCTGAAAGAGTCTTATCGACACTCGATAGAGGCAAACCGAATTCTGCCGTGTGAGGACCGATTGCTTGCATTATATGTATGCATTCACGGAATAGTGGTCATCAAGCATTGATCAACATTTATAAGGAAACATATTCGTGCTTAAAACTTAATCTCCAGGGACGTCGATGACACACAGAGAACTTAAAACGTTAATTATCGCTAATGATCAGGATACATCAATGAAACCTAATGTCATGTTTGCAAGCAATTGACGAACTTAACATCTAAATGCTATGAATATGATCGTCACTGACAATTTTTTATTTTTGTCACTGGACACTAAGCATGTGATCCCAGTGCGCAATGGTTGTTATTTTTACCTAGGCGTTCATGCTTTAAATACGATGATAATACTTTTGTTTTAATTACGCTACATACGATAATAAGAGAGTGCAAAGTATGATTATAATTAACGTGCGATAGAAACATAAACACATGTGTGATTGATAGCAGCCCTGCTATGACAACATTCAAGGATAACTTCGGACATGCACAATTCGGATGTCAAATAAACATGTATATATCATTATATGACAATGCTCGTGGAAATCTTTTTTAAAAAGGTGATATAAATATAAGAAATATATGGAAAAAAAGCAAGTATGCCGTCGGACTTTTCAGGAAAATATATGACGAATACGTTAAGTGTGATTGTGTACATTTTAAATGTGGTTTCTGGGGAACCGGTTACTCTTGGCTTACTCGTGCCCCACGATGGAGCAAGGTCTTTTGGAACCGATGTTGAGGCGATTATGGACTGGGCTACTGAAAAGGTGAGCGTGTGAATATATTTCTATGTTAATAATATACATGTCGTAAACATAAGAGAAAGTCATACATTGGTTAATATGGAAGATGTATACATGCATATGTTTCTTCGTTGGACTCAAAACATGTACATTAAATTAAATGTACCAGATAACAAGGATTGATACATCTGCGGATGTCAAAACGTGTTCTGTGCCAGTGAACTTCATCGCAAATAAGTGTGTTTTATCATAGCCAACTCAGTCTTCGGCGTTTATCTGATGCCTAATCACCTTTCACAGAACACTTAGCACTCACAGATTCACCATTAAAACGTTAAACAATTTAATCAATGTCTGAGGATATGTATGTACTATGATCATGTTATAATATAGTCTGAGTTTTATATAAAAAAGAGGTATATGTTAGTGTAGAAAAATTGAAAACATATTGTATTCTTGTAACAACCAAACAATGCATTGTTTTAGTGCTTAAAATAGTTGATATTTAAATGAAACATATTTTACAAACATACTACTAGTCATCAAATTGTGGGTTATGATTATCAAATGTTTGAAGATGTGTATCGATACTGTATTATTACGAATTGCAGTATGACTAATGGCAAAATAAATATGTTGTTACTAATTCTTGTTATACGGATAGTATCATGTAAGCTTTAACAGCAAGAACACAATGCTAATCAATTATTAATAATAAAAACAAAATTACAATATCAAAAATCAATTCACTAAAGAGCGTCATTATATCGCTGTACGTTTTTCCTAAACACTTATAACCAGGCAATGTTACAAAAGCTTTGATAATTAATCGGTCTTATGATTAATCGGTCTCAGAGGTGTGTATGATAAAACGGCAATACTGCTGAAGCTTCTGGAGTTTCACTTCTTCATATTGTTAATATTTTAGTGATTGTTGGACGATTAGACAGGTATTTGAAATTACTAGAATCGATCGTTGTACAAAGTTTCGATGCAATCTCTTTTCCAGTGTCGGTGTTACATAAGCGAACTGTGACCATTGAATAGACAGAAAATACATTTGAACCTGACACAGTATCAACATAATCATTTTTTTACACATATATAAACAGAGAAATGTGTCTTTTTAAACTATTTCGACAGGACGGGACAAACAACGCAAATACTTTAATTCCTTTTTGAAACAAGCCAATGAAACTGCAAATCTTTCATAGATCACAATAAATAATAGTGTATTCTTTGCAACAAGATTCAGTGCTGTTAGCCGATATATAAAGGTTAATATATTGCAAATGATCCGGTTCATGTTTCGATGTTTCTTTTAATCAAACCACAAAAACAATTCGGAGTATACTTTATAAGGTCTCATGCTTCTACGACTGTCTGAGGCAAAATACCAAAGCAAATATAAATTCAACTTGCAAATGAGAGTGTTATTAATTGAATTTATACTATTATACAGAATATTTTAGCGTATATACAATTAAACAATTATTTAAATTTAAAATAAACATATATTTTAACAACTTGCAGCTCAAACAATCCATGCCAGCTAAATATTTTAAAGACTATTAGCTTAATGTCTTTTTGTACATTTATTTATCCCACGAGTTGAAGAAAGCCATTTCAAGAACGAAAATAAACTTTGCTGATACAATCAAAATAAAAGGATTTTATTGTTAAAAACAATATCAAAACAGATTAAATAAGAATAATATAACATGGCGGATTAATATTAAACTTGGTTTTGATATTATCCGGTTGAGCTTCGCGAAATAGTTCTTAAGAATTCCTTGCGAAAGCATAGTAAAATGGCAATATTCGCTATATTCCTCGAATGAATTTTCATCAGCATTCCATATGTTACACACTCAAGTAGAACACAGAATGTTTTGTTATATGTTTGTATTTTCAACTTTGAAAATGGATACCCCTACGTCAAGAATGATTCAGCATTTTTACCCACCGACATTGTTAATTTTAGTTTATAACCAACTCTTTTTAGACTCTTCTTTCTAAACACGTTTTTACTGACTGGCATAAAAAGTAAAACCTCTACTGGCTGTTGCTCTACTCATATGGATTAAAGTCACCGTGTTTATTTCCGTCAAGTTTTGTTTGCTTCGATGATAAGTTGAAAATCGCGAAAACAAATTGTTAATCGATATCTTGCTTTTCTATGTTAGTTGCATAGACATTCTTTCACATAACAAATGATAGACTTATTCATACACAAATACCCTATGCATTCTACATAAATTAAACTCGAAAATTTAAAGAGCAATTCATTGAAACTGTTGTCAAATCCGTCAATAGCCCAACCAAACACTTAATTTAAAACATCGCGTTATCCGTGTACATTCGACATTTAAAGACGTCTAAGTTGCAGTTTTACCGGTTTCGATCCAGCCATATAGTTAAACGCCTATATTTACTTTTTTTAATAATCCATCGTAATCACACAAATACGTTATATTTTGATGCAACTTCGTTGAAAAATGCCCAGATTCTCGCGCCATTGAATTGAATGATACAATCATGTGATTGCGTCAGCAGGTTATCGTGTACAACTTGGCGATTCGTTTTGCAATCATAAAAAATAATAGCAACTCTTTATTGAAATGCTATCCCGTATCGGCCCGCTTTTAAGATTTATTGTCGATGTTCACGCTGTATGGGGCTTGCAAACTAACGAGATTCTCGTCCAATATTATAAAATCGATTGATAATTTAGGATATTGCATATTTTTATCCTCGGCATTAGAAAATGCATCCATTATCTGATAATATGTGCCTGTTGTCATAAATTCTTAAGCACACTCCGGCGCCCCTGTGTCTCATTCTTACTAAATATTTAAATACTCGTAATACAAAGATTGTGTTTAATTTTAATTTTACGTTATTGAACGTCAAAATGAATCTACATGGAGAAAAACAGGTTACTGCCAAATCGTTTTGAAATACATCAGGTATTGCTTAAAATTACATAACGGCGAGGCTTGCCAAGCCGTTGTTTCATTCTTGCCTAGAATGATATATTACACAACGATATAGCAGTAACATGTTTTCATGTGTATTGTACCTCTACGTTCCCATTTGAAAAGAAATCATGAAATATAATCACAAAGACACTGCATTTGTATCGGGAATGGATGTTTTGCGAGTTAATAATGACGTCATGAGCACTTGCGCTTAAAATTTGTAATATTGATTTGTTTTGCTGTTTTTTGTGGCCTTTTGTGTCAAGAATATATTATTTCTTTGTATCAAATTGTTTGTTTTGTTGAATTATATTCTATTTACCAACAATGCTGACAATAGTTGATTCCCAGTAATATCAGACAGTGTTATATCAGGCAGATATACATGTAGTGGAATAACTCGGAATCAGCTATATAGTCATACAATTCAAATGGTTTCAATACTTTAAAATTAAAATAAACACGGTTAATCTCTAATGTGGCGTGTTCTGAGAAAACTGGGCAAAATGCAAGTTCGTAAATTGTCATCCCAGATTAGCCTGTGCAGTCCGCACAGGCTAATCAGGGACGACAATTTCCGCTTTTATGGAATTTTCCCGGATAAGCCTGTGCGGACTGCACAGGCTAATCTGGGATGACACTTTACGCACAAGCGTTTTGCCCAGTTTTCTCGGATCACGCCGCAAATGGTTAGGGCTAGTTTCCATGTCGAGCAGTCATTATTTGTAACATGAAGTGATTGTCAGAAGATAAAATAGCACATAATAAGTTCACGTGAAATTAATACGTAATTATACATATAAATGCCACTGATATGTCAGTTGACAAAAACCGCTCTAATTATAATTAAGTAATCAATACATATTTTTGCCTGCCTGATGTAATACATAAAATGTCTGCTTCCACAAAAAACACATGTCACGTGACATAAGCTGTACTGTGTTTGAAATTATAAAAAATATTGTCAACTTATCACTTAAGCACAATATCTTCAAAAGCAAGCTATGGTGGCACATACATAGTATGTTAACAATTAAATTTATCTTTTCGCACGGATCACTAAGTCGTGAGTATGACTCGTGGGTATAACCTAACAAAATTGTGAATATAATATTGATAAATATTAAGCATGACCTACTATGTCGTGAATCAATGTCACTACTAAAATTCCTTCTTTACTTGTATGATATTATACTTACGGGTTAACTGCCTTTGACTGGAAATTGTGTACTTTAATTTCATTAAACGCGTACAACTAAAAGGCTGGCAACCAACTTGCTCAAAGCCAGTGTTCGTGCCCCAAAATGCTTTACAGTTTTTTTTAGTTCAAACGGGACAACATTTTATAAGATGTAATGTTTGAAGAAATCATGCCTACAAACATTCTGTTCTGTTCTCTTGCCTTGCTCAAACATTTGTTACCGTCTAACGGTACACAAACCTGTTCCTGTCACCTCCACACTGCACGGCATTCTAATTAAAACAATGATGCAAGGAACCTCTTCTACGGCAGAAGGTAGTTGTCTTGACAACGCCAATCGAAAAGACACATACAAAAATAAAATTAAAAGACTAATGATTTGTTCATATGCTCTAGATTAGTAGATTTAAACACCACGAGAAAAACTTACCATTACTGTTATAATGTCCATGACATGTTTAAGTTTTGTGAGTAATTTTGCATAGCAAATAATATTTCTAAATTTGAAGTAGGAAGGTTGTTTCTTTGTAAAAAAATTAAGAGATCATGTTTATATACACATTCCGCGTATATAGAAAAATACCACATTGAATTTAAGGCACCGTTGTCGAAGCGTTTATAATTGTATTTTGATTTGGTAAATGTCAGATCGAAAATAGTTTAATATAATTCTAGTTTGTTACCTTGAGTAAGACGAAAATCATATAATTGTTAGCCGGATGAAAAACACGACATGACATAGAGACTTATGGCGTCAAATAATCGGCATTATATAATTGCATTTACGTAGATATAAAAAGGAATTAAAATTGGAGTTATACAATCATCAGCCGATGGTACAATTTAACTTTCAGTGAATAGTCTGTAATTGGTATCGGATACATATACTTGTTTATTGACGTCACGTGCAGAAATCAAATACAAATAGTTGCAATTACGCTACTTGATTTACTCCGTCAATTAAGTCGGTACTATTAGCATGCCAGTATCAAGTGATTTAATGCCATTTTTTTTTTATTAGGGATTTAATATTCAATGATGCACATATACGTATACGGTATCAAACAGCAACTTGTAATCGAAAAATGATATAACACTTAATAATAGTTAATGATGGTATGCGTATACAGCTTTTACAGCAATTTCAACATGTTAATATATACATGTGACACTTGACCTACAAACCATTTGGTCCTTCATTATGTAAAACAAGTTTCTTGCCAAACAGTGAGACAATATACACAAATACACAATACTATAAATATGGTTGCCTTGGCGTGGTGCATATGGGTTCCGCTTATCGATATGGAGCTCACTGGTTCGATCCCCACTGTGGGGGCGTTCTTAAGATATTCCCAAAGACACCTAGTACTGTATCTACGCAGGAAATGGACTCGAAAGCTTTAAAATAAGCCGTAGGCTTTCAATGCAATCTAGCTTAAATAAATAGGTGTACACTTAAAATCAATAAGAATGATTGCATCGCATTGGGACAATCAATGTAAGGCGTTTTGTGATACCCGCTTTTAGGAAGCTCCAAACCTCACACGTGGCCTTTATTTATAATTAAAAACATTTCCGTATAAATAAAATATGACCTCAAACAATCACTGCAATTCAAATTACATAAAAGTGAGTGCATTTCACTTTAATTCCATTTAACTACCAAATGGATGGATGTTAGCCTTTCAATGAACAATGAAATGATTTTATCAAAGACAGTATTAGCTAAATATCGTATTTAATCGAAAAGCTTGTATTATAGACATGGTAGAATGAAGCTTACTATTCAGGCCATCGTCAAGCAAGATCACAAGGAAACCGATTTTACTGTGTGACTTCTGATAACGGGTTATGTGGGAGGGAATTAAGAATAAGCATATACATATCGGAAAACAGAAAATTGCAGAAAACCATGACGTCACATATAAGTACTTATTTGCAAACTTGGACTCATTGGTCTGTTATATTGTTCTTACTCTTGCAGACGTCGATGTTCAAGAAAATAAAAATATCTAAAGCGTTGGAAATTTGCATAAAGAATATTTTAAACAATCATATATATTCCCAACCATTCAACCGATAATTTGATAATATTAAAACAATTATAATTGGATACCTGTTAGCTTAGTTGATAGAGCGTTCCAAATCCGACGAGCACGGGTTCGATCCCCGGCGAGGCTGTATGACGTGTTTACTAGCAAATAACTTGTTAATGTATTTATCTTAACCAAACAATCATGACTATACATAGACTTTCTTGATCATTAAACAATGCACGAGACAGCAAATACATTTTAAAAATAAATCTTTCCAATATGTTTTCCTCGTGCTCGTGGTCGGAGAGGTAAAGGGCACGCTAAGGAAATAACCGTAACAACATGATGTCTTCCGATCATAGACTCAATGTCAAGCAACAAGGGAAAACAACTACTGCGATGGTACTCATTTGTATTTGTGTGCAAGTATAACTTGTTATATACAAAGATAGGCACGATTGCAAATGTGATTTAATTATACATAAATACAGGCTGCTTATTCAACGACAAACGCCAAACAATTTAACTATGCAATTTATTATCTTAAAGGTTTGGCATAATAATGTCAAGGCTGGGATCATTTGTATAATACAGGTTCCCCCGAGAACGGCGGGAAATTTAAGTACATAATGTCTATACCCCGTGACAAGCGGGAAGTGTGTTCGTGGAAACTATGCCGATGAACACAATAATTTTGTCTTCACACAACTAAGCTCAAAACACAAATCGTTTTGCATTGGGCAAGACTTGCGATCAGTATATTGACAACATACATACAAGTATATTACATATCGTAATATACAACAATCAAGTATAATCGTAGAATAACATGACAGTACAACTTTAATTGGTATACATCACTTATATTCTTTATCCTTTAATGGTGTATTCAAGGCCAGAGTAAAAACCAGAGAAAAAACTTCAACTAATGTAAAATAACTCTGGAAAACTGTACCCGAAAACAACCAGTATTAACATGTAACTGTGGACATTGTGTAACTCAAACATAACTGGTCATTTTAACCAATTTCTTAATGCGGTTCAAATTTCAAAAAGTAAAAGTTTACTGATCAAAGTCAAGCGTAGAACTGACCAAACAATGAAAACCCCGTGCACAGTCCCGCCTATGTCCGCCTGAGTGACCATCACTCACGTGACAACCATACGCATGAACGAACCGCACATGTACCTGTTTTGTGCGGTGCGTTATGTTTAGACATACGTTCTATGCTGTACTCCGTAACGCACAGAACTGAAAATTCTCCAACACTGGTACAGTCAATTACGCAGGAACCTGTCGTCGGGGGCCGAACTAAGTAGACCATTTGACAAACTGACGGTGTTCCGTACGCTGCTAAGTCCCAGCCATGACGATGTGGGTTTCTAATGGAGCTCGTAATTCTCGACAACACTGGAATATAACAAAAATCTGGCAAGCATCGTGTTACAATAAAATTAAGTGGGAGGGTGGGTGGTAAATGTAAACATGTGTAAACCATAGAACGACATACCCTGAGATGCGACCAGCAGGTAAAAGACCGACAATTTTCACGGGCAGTGGTTTTGTACTTAGTGGACGAGTCTATGTGTTACAGTAGACTGGGTAGGATGGGTTATAACAGTGGGGTATGGGTTTCGGCGATCCCTTAGGAAAATCGCGTTTGCGTTGAATAAGAGAGTTTATTCTTGAGCGAATAAACATTATTATTCAACGACAAACGCCAAACAATTTAACTATGCAATTTATTATCTTAAAGGTTTGGCATAATAATGTCAAGGCTGGGATCATTTGTATTATACAGGTTCCCCCGAGAACGGCGGGAAATTTAAGTACATAATGTCTATCCCCCGTGACAAGCGGGAAGTGTGTTCGTGGAAACTATGCCGATGAACACAATAATTTTGTCTTCACACAACTAAGCTCAAAACACAAATCGTTTTGCATTGGGCAAGACTTGCGATCAGTATATTGACAACATACATACAAGTATATTACATATCGTAATATACAACAATCAAGTATAATCGTAGAATAACATGACAGTACAACTTTAATTGGTATACATCACTTATATTCTTTATCCTTTAATGGTGTATTCAAGGCCAGAGTAAAAACCAGAGAAAAAACTTCAACTAATGTAAAATAACTCTGGAAAACTGTACCCGAAAACAACCAGTATTAACATGTAACTGTGGACATTGTGTAACTCAAACATAACTGGTCATTTTAACCAATTTCTTAATGCGGTTCAAATTTCAAAAAGTAAAAGTTTACTGATCAAAGTCAAGCGTAGAACTGACCAAACAATGAAAACCCCGTGCACAGTCCCGCCTATGTCCGCCTGAGTGACCATCACTCACGTGACAACCATACGCATGAACGAACCGCACATGTACCTGTTTTGTGCGGTGCGTTATGTTTAGACATACGTTCTATGCTGTACTCCGTAACGCACAGAACTGAAAATTCTCCAACACTGGTACAGTCAATTACGCAGGAACCTGTCGTCGGGGGCCGAACTAAGTAGACCATTTGACAAACTGACGGTGTTCCGTACGCTGCTAAGTCCCAGCCATGACGATGTGGGTTTCTAATGGAGCTCGTAATTCTCGACAACACTGGAATATAACAAAAATCTGGCAAGCATCGTGTTACAATAAAATTAAGTGGGAGGGTGGGTGGTAAATGTAAACATGTGTAAACCATAGAACGACATACCCTGAGATGCGACCAGCAGGTAAAAGACCGACAATTTTCACGGGCAGTGGTTTTGTACTTAGTGGACGAGTCTATGTGTTACAGTAGACTGGGTAGGATGGGTTATAACAGTGGGGTATGGGTTTCGGCGATCCCTTAGGAAAATCGCGTTTGCGTTGAATAAGAGAGTTTATTCTTGAGCGAATAAACATTATTAGTACATTTTCCTTCCAATGATTTTCGAAAGCCAATTAGTAGACGTTGTAAAAGCGATGTAATGCAATAATTAAGTAATACAACAACAGATTTATTTATTTTTTGTATTATTAACAATGCACGGCAGATAATATCTGTTCTGGCTAAATAATAATACGTGTACAAAGGCAATCATAAGCCAATTTTATTTAAACGGAAATCGTGGGTGTTTATCGTTGGAGAAGTTCAAAATGTTGATATTCCACACCGAAAACTCGCCAGTGATATTCCATCGGTATTGCAGGGGGGGGGGGCCTATACATTGATTTGTTTTTCTGCGTTAAAAGTTATCCGCTTCATTTTGCGATTTTTCTCGAGGTTCGTCTCTGGCAATGAAAACACAATAAATAAACAACGGGCTTTTATAATCACATTTTACTCAATATAAAGTTCGGTTTGCTAATGAATGCTGTGCTTTAAGAGCAGGGTCAGAATCCAAGTGTTCGCCTATTTCTGTGGGGATATGAAGGACACGCGTTATAAAATGCCAGCTAGTCCTGACACAACTGCGGTTTACAATCTCGACGTATTTGATTGTAATCCAACGTGGTGATGTAGTGCATATTTCTTTAGCCAATCAATCACCCATAATATTGAAAAGGTGCAGACATATAACGCACCATAACATAATTAATTTACAATTATAAATATGCAGCAATATTATATGAAAAGAATTAGCATGGAAATACCGGAAGTAACATGGAAGTTATAACTAGATCAACATGTAGTTTTCATTGAAAACAATATATATTGCCAAATACATTAGTACATTACCAAACAACATACATACGACATGTATTGGCGGTGTAAATAAATGCTTATTCGACGATGGTGATGAAAAGTATGGTAATGGACATGAAATAATAATTAATGGTTGTGTGAATGTGCGCCTTTACTGCATACGAAACCGTAAACATCGAGTCTTAATCTCATAAGTAACAAACCCACACGTGCCTTACACATTGGCGTGCACTAGGTGTGGTTGAACAATGTTACTAGTCAAAATATAGTATTAACGTAACAAATGTTGATGTGTAATACATCAGGCTTATATTTATTTCATGTAACGATGTATTTTCTATAATTGATACACGCTGTACATCATCAATAAATCACAAAAGCTTTCCGAGGACAAAGGTAAAACATATAGCAATCGGGAAATCATTCACGCTTTCACAATTTAAAAAAGAGAACGCATTATATTCAGAGTTCATTACGTCATTGATTTGTATTGTCAACTTCATGTGCTCCTTTTGTCAATAATCGATATGCAAGATCGTGCTCATATCACAACAATTACTCTAAAATCACAATAATATCTTATATATAAATATATATGATCAGGCTTAAATTTTCAAAATAACCCATGGAATAAATTTAGGTTTATTTTATGAGTATGTCACGAGCAGAACAATGCCGTCGTTATCTTTGCTTTATGACACAATTTGCTGCTATTTTGTGACGGTTTTGCCCTTTTCGTTTGTTTATTTTCAAAAAATACATATACATATTATTATGATATGCCAAATATAATACCAGGTAAGTGTCGATATGTTTATCTGCTCGGCACGAACACATGAAATACTCGCCAAGGCTTGTTAATCAGGTATTCTAAGCCTTGAAAATCAATCCGTCAACACTTACGTTGGACGCTCTATTAGTGTGATGGTCGATTCATGAACTTGTTGACGCAGCGGGATATGTAGCTTTATCATTTCTATGTGATACTGCAAGACTACATTGTCCAATATCCCCCAAGACTACATTGTTCAATATCCTCCAAGACTACATTGTTCAATATCCTCCAAGACTACATTGTTCAATATCCTCCGAGACTACATTGTTCAATATCCTCCAAGACTACAAAATGCAAAACAACAAACCGGCAACTTTTGGAATGCACTATTATGTCGGTTGATAAAGAAATGTTGCGTCTGATGACAAGTACCATTTTATTGACATATTTTTACATTGGCATCGTTGTTAAACTGGGTGTTTTAAAACCTCACAAAAGACGGATACCCTTGTACTCTGAAACAATTGCTCTAAATGCTGCATTGGACATAGCGATAGCATTTGTACGTACCTCGTGTGTAGAACTTTTTTGTTTTAAACACTAATACATTTTGTACACAACTTTTAACATAGAGTATTTTCAGTCTACTGTAAATGTTGCAAGAAATGTAGTACATGATGATAACGACCAAAGATGTTGTATTGCATGTCAAAAAATCAATGCGATCCGATGTTCAGATACACGTGTAGAGCACGACTAACTTATCAAGACTGAGATTTTGTCTATTTGTTTACGTTTTAAACATTAAATATATTCTGTGCTCGAGTATATTGATCTTTAAAGGGAAAACTATTGTCGTCAATGGGTAAATTGTTTCAACATTTCATGTTTAAAGATGCATTACACTTGAAGTAACATAATTACTTGAAGTTTGCAAGCAAACGTTTCGCCAGGTCTCACTCATCTGCGGAGGCACAATCCACTTGAATATTATTGTTTGCAAATTTCAGGCCACCTTGTCGCAAGGTCTATCTTATCTGATGGGGCACAATGCCTTTTGAAGAACGCTGAAAATACCATGTTTACGTATCTTAGGCTAATTCCTCGAACGGTCAATGCGCGTACAAACGATTAAAGTAACAATATTGTACACGCATTTCAGGCACACGCATTACCAGAACAAACAGTTAAATAATTATAAATAATTTTAAAACATTTCTGGTCAACGCATTGTCAAGTCTATAAGAGAACATCCTTGTGCTGTGAGATAACAATATTGTTTTAACAGTTCAGGCTTTCTTGTCGCCGAGCCTTCCTCATAAGCTGAATCATATACAATTTAAAAATAAACATTCTATGACAACACTGCGCAGAACAAATCCCATCTACGGGAGAATATACTCTTTAATTTGAATAGTTCAGGCCACGCCAGGTGTGTGGGACGACAGACACATGAGTCTCGTTCTGGGACAATTGTGCTTAATACATGTGTGTAAAGTGTCGTCCAAGATAAGCCTGTAAAGTCTGCACAGGCTCATAAGGGCCTTAACTAGTTTTTCCCGTTTCCCATTAGCGAAAATTTCCATAAAATCGGAAAATGTTGACCATGATTTGCCTTTGTGGACTGTACAGGTTTATCAGGGACGACACTTTTACTCACATGCATTAAGCACAAATTCCCTAGAACAAGGGTCATATGAACTAACAACATTTCAGGCCAACACCTCGCCGGACCTCCCTCATCTGAGGGCGCACAACATCACTTTTGACTACATCATAGCGGACACACACTGTGATATCGGACATGGCCTTTACGAGATGGTGGAGATGAATCCGCATGTGAATGCTTACATTGGTGAGATTGTATGACAGAACTTTGCATAAATATAAGTCGCGCTCTGTAAAAAGGGGGTTTAATGCATGTGCGTAAAGTGTCGTATCAGATTAGCCTGTGCAGTTCGCACAGGCTTATCAGGGACGACACTTTCCGCTTTTATTGTATTTTTCGTTTAAAGGGAGACTATTTTTGACGAAAATCCAGTTTAGGCGGAAAGGGTCGTGTCTGATTAGCCTGTGCGGACTTCACAGTGTAATCTGGGACGACCCCTTTTTCACAGAACGAGGCTCATATATACAGGTATATACATATGGCTAAATAATGGACACCGTAAGAAAGGCGCTAGCGTCTGTAGCTTTTTCACAATGTAACATAATGAAATTGTGGTTCTCCGTACGGGGACAGTATGAATACTTCTAAACACTGTGCCAAACTGTTTTTGTTTTCATTTTTTAAATCATCAAGTCGGCATTAAGGATAATATCATACCGGATTTAAGAAAACACGATCAGCATAACGGCCTTTTCTTGTTACATGTATAGTACAATACAGTATGGTTGCTCGTGCCAGTAAAGACATAAACAAGCATTGTGCATGGCAGGTTCATCGGAAGATAGGTAAGCCACGCTCAATAAACGGACTTTTGTTTAATACTAACAAAGTATTTTCTACAGAACTATTGTATTGAACATTTCAAATGCTAAGACATATGGAAGAAAAGTTATATATAGCATTCATATAAAGGACTTTTTAAACTGCCCTATATATGTAAGCTAAATATTTTGCATGTGCTATATGAATGAGAAGTGCATGAGTTTAACTTAATATTTGATAATTTAAACATCGGGCTATTTCCAGCCGAAACATGCTCCACTATTTTCATTTACATGCGTTTGTTTGCTTTGTATTTATTTCCATTAGGTTCGTGTTACTAGTGCATGATTATGATCGTTTCTAGCAGCACTACGTGAAGTAATTGATGAGAGCGTTTGCACTTTAAATTTCATTTGTTAAAGTAATGTATGAGGCAATGACACTATTGCTTTCAGACATGAACTTTAAAATGCTGCTAGTTTTATATACCAATATGTGTTCACAAAAGGGCAAATGGTGAGTTCTTGTACATGTAACAACTGCCTTACAGCAATATCAATTTGATTATTGGACGCTAACATGCACATCACGTAATGGAAATAAAGTCATTGCAACTATTCTCGTAAAGTGATGCCTTATATCGAGAAAATCAACGTCTTTGAAAAACATGTTGTTTTGAACGCGTTTGATTCAATATGGTTTTATATGACAATATTTGGTAGATGATATAAAAATCATTTTTTGTAAAGTTAAGTTTGTTAAGTTTGTTTGTAAATATTGCACAGATATGTGTGCTTCTATTTCTAGAGACCGCATACAACGAACATAATTTTAATAAAGCATATAACCTAACTATTCGAGACTAATGAACATGGACACAAGGTGATTTCTTACAATAACCGTACCATCAGATGTGTTAACCCTTTACCACTCAGATATGCATTCTGACAGGTTTTTAGTCCCTTCGAATTTCAAATTAAATTAAAGACATTTCCTACTATATTTAAGTTTTAAAGGCTTAATTAACCCTATAATACTGATGCGCAGCAAACAGCATAAAACCTGAACAGAATGCGAGTTACACGCAGGCTGTTCTGGTTTTATGTTGGTTGCAAAGGCCATTTTCACTTTTATTCTGAATGGGAAAGGGTTTATGGAAGTCAATGAGGATGATGCTTACGCGCAAGGTACTTGCAGTAAATGGACACCTCGCGACAGCGCAAAATTCGAGATTGTTACGTGACGTATATGAAAATTCCAACGGGGATAGATATTGTAGACAGGTGCGGCGTAATTGGTGAAGAAAGTGAAAATATGGTCACAACCTTTGAACTTATTTTAAACAGTATTTAGTCTCGCCATGCGCATTTTAGTCCGTTTTTAAGACAATTATTTGTTGTATGGTACGTAATCAAAATCTATCTTTAATTTCTAGTTTAAGCCTTAGAAAACCCCATTCATTTCAAACATCGTCTTATATGAATTATCCTCGTGTTATGGCATCCCGATGAAGGCTCGGTGCAAGGACTCTCATAGGCGGCGGCTGAGATGTTATAAAGTACCGTCTACCCTACCAAGATCAGTTAACATACCTGTTGTAGAATTTATTTTATTTATTTTTCTTTGGGTGGGGGTTCCAAATGTATATTTAGCTGACTAGGACATTCCTTAACGTAGGCCTTCAAACGATAGCTTCGCCTTGTTTAAGGTCCAGCATGCGACGCCGTCTGTCTGCCGGCCGGTCTCCTGGCGGCGAAATGGGACAAACCGATGATCAGCTATAGCTGCTCGTCGCGGTTGCTTAGCAACCACGAGAGGTACAAGACCTTTGCACGCACCACCGCTATCTACGTAGACATGCTAAATTTCTTGGTGGACATACTGCATCATTTTAAGTGGGACAGGGTTATACTCGTGGAGGGGTCGGATACGCTTTGGCGTGAAACGGCGGCATACTTTCAGGTACGAACTGTTTTCAGTAATCTATGAGCATTTCCGGCATGAGATAGCTATACAAGAAGGATCAAACCTAAAAAAAGATATGTCATGTTCGAAGTAGTACTTGGTTAAGCATTGAGCAACGAAAACTCCGTGTAACATGTTTTCCGTTCTGTGAACACGCGAAGTACGTCTTATTTACATCATTAGAGTATAATATCGCTCTGTTTTTCTATTTTATCTTTAGGAAGGCCTGGAGGCCGAAAACATTTATACCGAAAGCATAATCATTTCTTTGGAAGAGACCCACGAAACACTGCAGAAACGTATTGTGCGATCTTCGAAAGACATTCGCGGTAAGTGCACTTGTAGATAAGCGCCGCTCTGTGAAAAGGGGGTGTTATGCATGTAAGTAAAGTGTCGTCCCAGATAAGCCTGTGCATACCGCACAGGCTAATCAGGGACGACACTTTCCGACTAAACTGGATTTTCGCTAAGAAGAGACTTCCTTTAAACGAAAAATACAAGGACGGCGGAAAGTGTCGTTCCTGATTAGCCTGTGCGGAATGCAGGCTAATCTGGGACGACACCACGCACATGCACTTAGGTCCGTTTTCTCAGAACGAGACTCGTATGATTTTAGTCTAGGATTGACAACCACTGGATCTTAGTGCAAACCACCGAATTAGCCATTCACATACAAATGAGACGGAAGTAACCCAATAATTTTACCTCAATTCGCGTGATCAGTGACTGGCTTTAATTTGAATAAATATTGCGGATAAATGAATAGTTTTTGATTAACCAGATTATGAATATTCTGATGCGGATACACGAGACTGTTTTAACACATAATATCATCCACAGAATAATACACATAATCTCATCTATAGAAGACTATATAGTGTGTAGAGCAAAACTGTCATTTTAACGCATCATCAATTATGGTTTCAACTTGATTGTCTAAAAGCAAATCAAAATAATAATAGGACACAAAACTTGACAAACGCTCCGCTTAAGCTAAATTCTCTAGAAAACGAAAAACTATCGTTACATTTAATCTACAATTATAACGCGATAATATTCCCTCTTTACGACATTAAAAAGAAAAAGATTGAAATACAAAAGCCTGATACTTAGATCTTTCCTTTGAACTTCGGTTTATTTTCACCTTTATATACCTGATACGAGGCTTTGCTATATACTAATTGCACTGTACAAACATGATCAATAAAGATGTGTGGATATTAAATGTTTGCATAACATCGTGGACATAATCAATCGTTTTTACGAAATAATACTTCAAGGTCATACCTTTTTGTCAAATAATCAATGGCCGGAAGTTAAGATGCGTGGAAAACTAATTTTTATTTCCGGCCGTTCGTTATTGGACAACAAACTATGACGTCAAAATATTACTTCGATTCTACTACGGCTGTATACTGAACATTTATCCAAATATGTGTCTTAAATTGTACGTACTATTTTTTACGTAGCTCCGCCCATAATCTTCAGCCTCGGCTCTTCCACCGATTAATTGTACTTATCATCAATAAAATCGTGCAGACCCATCCATACACGAACAGTCAAAGATTGCACGTCAAACAAGCAGGCGAATGGAGAAATAAATATGATATATACCCGATGTGTTGTGAACTATAACAAAACAACAGAAACATCCATTGTTTAAATGAATAGTGTGTTTTATCAAATAATTTGTACTAACAACGAAGCACACGAACTTTGTTGAGTTCAAGTGTACTATAGAGATCTTCACCGTGGCATAAATCACAACACACCACTGTTTTTAATTGTGTTCTCAAATGTTGTTTGTATGTATTGTTTGATGTTTACATTGATTGTGTTAGAAAATAATCGGGCCTGAGATGTTTACATCTTACATCATTAGACGTGAGGTTATTGGTTTGATTAAACATGCGATTTTCACACAAGGGGTCAATGTTTTGGCTCATATGTTTGTTGTTGCCGCGTGCTTGGAATGTGACGGATACGACCATTATTATTGCAGAATAACATTTGGTTGATTTCATTCTATGATGATATGTTAGTTTGCGCGTGCAGTTTTGTTATCACATATAGTTAATACGGCGTATTTTTT
Source organism: Dreissena rostriformis (assembly GCA_007657795.1). Taxonomy (NCBI): domain Eukaryota; kingdom Metazoa; phylum Mollusca; class Bivalvia; order Myida; family Dreissenidae; genus Dreissena; species Dreissena rostriformis. The sequence goes on from VMBQ01002643.1 coordinate 81,855, forward strand.
GTTAATATGATATCATATTTCATGCAAAAAGGCCTTTTCACACAAAATATACTAAGTATCAATTGTCAATTATGTATTTTTCTTTTATTTTGGCACTCATCATCATTTCCGCAAAATATCATTTTTGAACGTTACTTTCTCAAACATTGGTG